>VZRX01015121.1:0-97209 GCA_013398075.1 Notiomystis cincta | reverse complement strand
GTTGGCTGTAGTCTTGGTGTAAGTTGTGGGTTTTTTTTGGGGGGGGGGGGGTGTTGTTAATATTATCCTGTTAACTTGGTATAGCCAAAGTGGCTCTTTTAAAAAAAGACACTTTTTCCTGGAGATAAAAATGGTTTTTTGTTAGAATTTCAATGATCAAAAAAACCCCAGGTGCATTTTGGTGCATACATATGTACCTTAATTCAATGTGAGAAAGGGAGGGAAAGCAAACTGACCTGCATTTTCAGTAGTCAAAACTACTGAAGAGGAATGTGTTACACTCTGTTATTTAACATCACACCACAGATTTGGTGGGGCTTTTCCCTTCTCAACATTACATACTCACACACTGTGCCTTAGAGAGCCTCATTAGAACTTGATCTTGACTTAAAACTCAAGAGGTACAAAATTAAACTTGAGAGAATTTGTTCTTGTCCACTACTACATCAGCTACTCTAGGATCTTTAGGTACTTAACCACCAAAATACTGATTTACCAACTCCATCAATTAAACAGATTCCAGTCCCAGGAATGCTGGTGCAAGTAATTCCTTACCTTGACACTCAGTTCTTCCCTTGCTTGTTGTGTTTCACTTAATTCCTTTCTAAGAATATCGATAGTTTGTTCCATATCTGTTTTTTCTTTCTCTTGAGTTTTTACTTTTTCTTCCAGAATATTTATATTCTGTTGCAAGGCTTAAGAAAACAAACACATTAAAAGATTGGATGCCAAACTTAGAAAACAGATACTACATTGGCCTGGGAAACAAGGGGCTTTTTTATTATTTTTTATTATTTTTTTTTTAGACTCAACATGGCTGCTAATTGAATTACTGAATAATGCCACCTACTGCTAAATTTTAGTGGTTACTTCCAGTCATTTGCAGAAGGAGTTAAATTAAGCTCTCCTAATTTGCAGTTCCTACAGAAAATAGTTCTAATGGACATGTTGCAAGAAGATCCTGAAGGGACACACGATGCAGAGATTCAGTGAAGACTGGGAAATCAACTTCTGCATCCTTTCTAAAAAATCAAAACTAGCATTTGTTTCATTCAGCTATTAAACTATGTATCTGTGGCCAACTTTTAAGATTTACAAGTTGCTCAGTAAGATGTAGCAGCTTATCTAGAGCCCATAATAACAACATCTAGTTAATGCAGTTAGCTTCAGTAACCTTTAGGTAGGTGACTTACTTGCTATTGTGCCATCTCTCTCCTGTAGCTGTTGCTGTAATTCATTTCTTTGATCTTCACTTTCTACTAACTGTGCAGCAGTCCTAAAAGTGCAGAGAAATAAGTTTTAATGATTAAAATGAGATATGCCACTGTCTCCCTGTCTTAGGAAGCTGGAATGATTTTTGCATCATTTCCAATTGGTGTCAAGAGCTTCAAATCATTAAACTTATGAATGGGCATGGTGTGAGCAGAGACAGATCTTATTTTCTTCCTGCCACCATGACACAGTCACTGCCTTTCTCTAATCATGGTAAAAACTACTGAAAAGGCTGATACCTGGAGCACAAAACCCAGAAATTGGTGCCTTTGATCACAGCCACAAATAATTCAAAATACTGTGGCAGAACTGAAATTGTCATTCAATGCCAGTAAAAATTCCCCGCCATTAGTGATTAAGGACACTGGGGTTTTAGCTCTTACTGTGCTCCTGAAGAGACAATGCAATTAGCAAAAGCTGTTTCTGGTATTACCCATGCAAGGCCATCTAGACACAAAACACACCATTGTGAACAGCAGCACTCAAAAGCCACCCCACCCCAAGGCAGTGCCCTAGCTGGTGTACAGGCCTGTCTCAGCTCTCACTAGTTTGGGTAATGAATGCTCCCTTTCCACACCCATTTAGTACAGAGGTCCTGACACCCACAGCAGTACAGCAGTAGCATGAGCTGAACTCTCTGAAGCTAATCTACTTTTCCCATTACCAGCTACACTAATTTCTAAAGCATATTCTATTTGCCACTTGCCTTGCCTAGACAGCATCTGCTGTCACTTTTGTTTACTCGTTTATCTACTTCCTATCTACCAGTTTCTAAACTGTAGCCTCTAGCAAGAAGGAGGGACATATATTTCCATGGTCTCCATTTCTGTGGCAGTTCAAGAATATCTCTATAATAAACTGCTCCTCCAGCTTGGCTTTAAAAAGGGTCAGCTTTTATCAGAATATCTCCCCAATTACCCTGAGCTGCACATTGCACCATTCAATGTAAGTGACCAAATTTATTCAGTAGCAAACTGATGTATCAGTATGAAAATTTTCCATCTGAATCAGAACTCAAGGCAGTGATTTGGGCTGCTCTGATTACTAATAAGACAAAAGCCTGGAAGGATGAAGTGAACTTTGCAAGTAAAACCAAGAATAGCATTTAATTTCTCAACTGAATACAAGGCCTGCCTATGAACATATTTTAAAGACTTCTTCTGAAAAGTTATGGATTAAATAAAATCTGTCAAAGAAGAGCCCTATATACCCTTAGTCACATTGGTGAAAGGTATATCAGACCTCTATTTTAAGTCATCAAAAAGTAAAAATTACAATTATTTCTCAAGAAGACATAGGTAATGTTAGTTTTATAATTGAAAGGGATGTTTTATACCAAAGGCAGAATACCACCCATTATGATTTCTAATATAACTTTCAAATGTGTTTGCTTAGTAAGGTTGGTTGTTTTGCTTTTTTTTCCCCAACCTGCCAACATTAAGAGAAAACTTGCAGGCTGAAAGGGAATACATGGATATCTTTGGGTGATATTAACAACAACCAAAATGACACTTCCACATTCTCCCAAATGCACATAAGAATTGGGTCATTATCTTTCTCTTCCTGCTATTGCTGAAGTCTGGGGATATTCCTTCACCACCTCCAATTAAGGAGCAAACAAAATAAACCACCAAAGTCAGTAGTACAGATTCTCTCATCCAACATAAATGTATAAATCAACCTTGAAGCATCTTTGGCCTCCTCTAACTTCACTTCTCAGATATTACTTAAAGCACAGTTGAAAAACTGAGACTAAAGTGCTATTTAGTTTTACTGTTTGACTTGCTTTAAAAAGACTGAACTGAACTTACCTGTCATTCTGCTGCTGGAGTGATTCATTTAGTTTCTTCATTGCTTCCACTTGTTTATTTAGTGAATTGCATGTAATCTGTAGATCTTTATATTGTTTCTCAGTTGTTTCATACCTATAAATGAAATGTAATTGCTTTTGAAGAGCTTTGACTTTAATAGTTCATCAAACAAAAATATTTGACATGATCTGTGCAATCATCCCACTCAAGCAACAAGCAAGGTGTTTTTGGAAGGGGGGATGTTCAGTTGAGGGTTTTTTGGTAACAGCTGGCTCTTAGTGTATTAGATTTTTTGGGTTTGTTTTTTTTTAAATGAACATACTTAGAATCACAGAATCATTTAGGTCGGAAAAGACCCTTTAGATCATTGAGTCAAACCATTAATCCAGCACTGCCAAGTCCACCACTAAATCATGTCCCTAAATACCCCATCTACACATCTTTTAGATACCCCAGGGATGGTGACTCAGCCACTTCCTGGCCAGCCTGTTCCAATGCTTGACTTGTAAGAAGAAAAGAGACAAACAACAAACAAGCCAAGCTTCAGAGGATCCCTCACATATCCTGAATTATTAATGATCAGGAAGCAACCTCCCTCCAGTAGAAAACTTTTAAGAATTGACAAAACTATGAATACCTTCAGAAATTTGCAAAGAGCTAATCTGTAACAGTTTGTGTATATCAGCCATCTTTTAAGGGACTCTAAGTCAGTCTATGACCTTCAGTCGTCTTGTGATACTAAAAACTGAACATACTGAAGACAATGCAATTAATAGAGTGCAATTAATACAGGTTTATGAGGCAGATCTCATGCTCTAAGCAAACATTTTCCTACCTTCCTACCACAAGGCAAATTCTCTTCCCTGTTGTCAGTTAATTGAATGTTTTTAAGAAACAGCATATTTAAAGTATGAAGATTGTTTTAAAAAGTAAGTTTTTGTTTTAGAAACACATTGTAAGGATTAGAAATTTCTGTTCCTAGTTTGGAGAATTTAAAACTGTTAGATACTAGACTGAAGCTGATTTATTTCCCATGAATTAGTCAAATACATGTTCACAAAGTGTATGACTGCATACAATTCAAGCAAAAATGGAGGCACTTCCACAATGACCATACTAGACACTCACTCAAGAAATCTTGGAATGGAAAAAAGTTTTATACATTTTCCTCCCTCAATGATTCTTTAATTGGCAGTAATATGCCTTCAAAATTGTCTATTATAATGCCTGCTCCTGTTATTAAGCAAGAAACCTGCTCTCAATTTTATCAGTTTCTTTGCCTTACTGACATCTAGTGACCGGACCAGCTCATGCGAGTTGAGAAGTCAAAATTCTTTTAAGCCTTTATTCTTCCAAAGCACATTCTAATTTCAAGTATTTTCTATCTTCATGTACTTTGTGTCTCTCACATATTCTTTTTAGCTTGAGATTCCAGAGAAATAACGCTTATAAGTAATTCAAGACACACAATGCGCCTCCTTCCTCCCTACCTCACTTTTACTTAAGTCAAATTTGGTAGGGACTTGACCAATGATCCCAAGTCCTACATTACAGAAACATACTGGGATTGGCTGTTTCTCCAGAACTCTTGCAGCATGTCATCAAGACAGAACATAAGATCAAAGACAGACACCAAGAGCATGGTATAATGCTAACAGAAACTAAGCATTGTTAGTCCTGTGTCTAAGAGAACAGTGCTTCCTTTTTATACAAAGCTTGTGCTATTTCCTGAACTGGACCTTCAGCACCTATAATTCAGTTCTCATTCCACTGAAAGCTGAATGTTAATATATTAATAAATTTAACTATGTTAAATAAAATATAAATTTGAGTTCTTGAATGATTTAAGTTAACCTTATTGACAAATATACAAAAGAAAGAAAAAAATAATTAACTTATTGCTTAAAAACATAACACAGCATGTAATGTTGCTTTTCTAATGTACCTAGCCCAATAAAGGACATCATAACTTTTTGCATATGAAATACTTGTTTAGAAATCTTACATGTCTTACCTCTGAAGAAGATCAAGAGAGGATTTTTTTAGTATTTCATGTTCTTCAGCAACTGCCTGCAATTTCCTGTTGTGCTGAAAGAGCTGTTCAATATCAGTCTGTGCTCTTTCAGATTCTTCCTGTTGAGCTTTCAGCAAATCGTTAAGCTCTTCATTTTTTCGTTCTGCATCCTTCAGTATTGCAGCAAGAGTTCTTGCCTTTGAGTGGAAGGACACCCCCCAAAATAAAAACAACAAAAAAAGCCACATACATTAAAGGGAATTCTGTTTCTCAAGTTGTATTAGGCATCCTTGAGGCCACAGATCTAACACCAAAATGCCATCATCTACATTAAGAGAATAAATTCTCTCACCTAATATTAACTATAAATTAATTGGTTTACTAAATTCCTTTAGGTCCATTTATAGACAATGTGAGGGAAGAGAGATGAATAAAGTAAAAGATGATACATAGCTATGGATTTAGTAATCTGTAGCCCAATCTTTAATATAACCTTTAAAGAATAGAAATTATTCTTACTTTTCAATGTGCAGCTCAAATACAGGCCCCAAAGCAAGCTTTATTTGAAAGTTCATCTCTGACCAGTGAATCAAAAAGCACAAACAGGGAACAGTTCTTCATACATCAGAAAATTTTATAGAGAATTCTAGTAAGTGTGTTTATTAATTTTTAATATTGCTGAATTAACACTAATGTTTAGCAAACAATGATGAGCAGAGTAGATTGGTTTTGTTGACTTCCTATAAGGGAAAGGACATTAAAGAAAACTGTGCCAAAGACCAATCCAGAGGAAAACAGGATGTTCATGATGAAAATCAAGAGTGCCCTAAGCTGCAAGCACAGCTCACAGAGAAGCAGTATAGTTTGTTTCCACATGCAGTCACAGTTAAAGCTACCCAGACAATCGTTACTCAGTCCCATCTCGAAGCTCCACTACTTACCTCAGACTCAGCCTGGGCTCTCTGACACCTGTACTGAGCCATCAGCCTCTCAGCCTGAGCCAGAGCTGCTGCCTTTACTTCCAGAAGATCCTGCAGCCTCGTTTCTTTAGCCTGCATATGGGAAGAACATTTCTCATGTACATTTCTGAAAGTACCAACTGCAAGGTCCCCATGCACCTTAGGTTGTACTCACTGCGAGCGCCGACAGCTTCTGCTCGTACACATCCATTATGTCAGATATCCTCACATCAACCAAGGGCTCCTTCATCTGTGGAAACGTTTTCCAGTTACTGATACTGGACATTTCTATGCACTTACACAGCTAATGTCTACCTAAAGAGCTCAATAATTTTGTGAAGTCCACCTGCCACTAGGCTTTTTGAATTCTCATTTTTGTATCTGAGGCTAGCTACTCAAAGATATCCACCTGACTCTTAAGAAAAGTTTGTGAGCAATTGAACTGGTTAGGTTTAATAGGAGTCATCTGCAGAAGGCTACTAGTACAGCACTATAAAAAGGTAAAATTAGCATTCTAAAATTATTCCCCTTGCTGAAGAGTTGGCAGGCCCCTCTTAGGACATGTAAAATAATCTGCCCTAACACTAACAGCACAAAATGCATATGGTTAAAATCCCTTGTTCATACTCTGTCGTCTTCTCAACATACAAATTAACAGAAAAGGCCCAGGAAAGTTTTTTCTAGGATACTGGAAAAGATGCTATTAAGGACCTACAGAACCTACTGTTTTAACCTTAACTACAGGAAATACACTGTGCATGGCACAAAGTCATAAGTATTTATTAAAGTATATGTCCAAGTCAAGTGAGAGTGCTACTTAGTGATTTCAGGATATTTTCTCTTAGACAGTGCTGCTATAACACCAGTTCTGAGCAGCTGTTCACAGATGCTGATGCAGGACCAAGTGCAAACTATGCCAGCTGTCCATACATTGAACACCTACAGAAAAGCCACCATCTCTGCACCACCCTGAACCACTATGTAAGAATGCTTTTCTGCAAATTAACAGGAGACTCTGTGTAGCTCCAGTTCTCAGCTCATTTTTCTGTCCCTAAAGTAAGAAACAAGTAGTTTATTTTCCTACTTGCAAACTTAAAATATCTAAAAGGACATAGAAATGACTACTCTAAGAAAAGCTCTAATAATGAAGTTCCCTTCATTCTCTCTGAACAGTAATACTATGAAAAGTGTTTTCTCAATTATGTTTTAACAAGCACTTGAGCTTCACACAATATACACACAGAAATTAAGTACTGAATATTTTAAGTGAATGTGCATATTGATCTTCAATTACTAATTAGAAGGGCTAAGAAAAGAATTCCTCAACAATTCAACAACAACTTTCTCCCCTAAAAAAAGAATCAGAACAAGTTTACAACCTGCCACATTACTGGAAGCTGCTGCACTAGTGCTGTGTAGGCACCTGTGGCTGCTTTGATTTACATTAATATAAACAGCAATGCACCCACAGACTGCCACATGCAGTCCTGAAAAGGATGATCAATGAGAGCATCCAGTGGCAGAGTAAAAAGTAAGCCAAGGAAGACTCACCTGACCTTTTTTAGTGTTACTCTGGCTGGAACTGGTAGCTCTCCAAGTTTCACTTTTATCAGTTACAACAAAGAGATAAGAGTTGCAAAGCTAAGGCTGGAGGCAATACCACCAATACAGATATCAAGCTGTTACCAAGAAACTTTCTATTCCTTTTCCCAATTTGCATACTGTTCTTTTAATCCAAAAGAAAATAGAACTAACAAGCCATCTTTCAGACTAAAGCAGCTACAAAGCAGCTAACTTGCTTTGACCAGAAAAGGGAAAGAGAAGATATATTCAGTGTCTGCCAGGATGGCCCACAAAGCATCACACAGTATGTGGTGCCTGGTTGTGTGTCTCATTCATGATGCAAGGTGCTGCAGAGGGAAGTAAAAATTGTCTTCTGAAATAATAGCACCTTTCCAGGAAGGCCACAAAAACTGAACTGCAAATGCTGGAGTCAGCTACAGCCAACGAAAGGAAAATGTCAGTATGCTGCATGTTTATGCACACAGGAGATGCACCACACTTTTCTAAAGCAGCACAGCATCTTTATTTTTTTATTTATTACAGGCTATGTCTAAGGAAGCAGAGGGAGGAGGTTCCTTGTGTCCCAGCAAGTCTAGGCAGTCTGACTGCACCTGGCTCCTGCCTCTGCATCTGACAGCTAAAATGATTGTGGGCAAACCCTCTGGAGAGGGTCCTCAATAAGGAGTCCTACCTTCTGGTGTAGTTCAACATAGCATCTCTAAATTCTGCTGAAGAGCTCAGTAAAAAGAGCATGTTCCAAAGAGACAGGAATCTAAACCAAACTTAACTGTCACACACATGGTAGTCTGACACTTGGATTTTAATTTCCATCCCTCCCAGTATAAAAAGTGTTAAATATTTAACAAGGGTAAATAAATTCCACTAACCTCTAGTCCAGAATGAAGTTTTTGTATTAATCCCTCAATATTTGAAGTTTTGGATTCATTACTTGAAGGATAGGATGAAGAACACCTCACTGAAGTAGTGTTGGTCACAGGTGACTGCATTTGGATTCTCTTTGCCGTGTGCTGTGTTTCTTGTTGTCTGTAGGCATTACTTGCTGCAATGCTTTCACCCAGCCTGTGTAAACATGAAGCCATTAATGACACAACCTGCTACAAATATCCTTGCAAGGATTGAAGAGGAGAACAATTTCATAACAAAATTTACAGTCATGTTTGCATTACCACAGAATATGAAGATGTGTGTTGGATATGTGCCCAAATTGGCCAGAAATACAGAAAAAATGAAAAAAAAAAAAAATGTATCATGGCTAATCTTTAGAGACAAATACAGAATCTCATCAGACAGGGCATGGTGCTCAGTTCTTTTTGAGCAGAACAGATCATGTGTCTTATGAGAAACAGGTTATTTCACCTGTTATTCAACTTAACTAGGCCACTGTTTGTCTCAAAGAAGATTGAGGAAGTATTTAGTAAGAATTTTTATTGGATATAAAAATAAGATTGAATCAAGAAAAGGCAGAGTACTATCAATAAACCTCAGTTTGTCCTTGTCTGCAATTCTATTTTACAATACTGTATTGCATGCAGCACATTTGATTTTGTAAGTTTTAAGCAAAATTTAAGTATGCAGATAAAAGTGCAATCTGTTTAAATTTGTATAGGGAAGAGAACTCAAAAGCTTAGAAAAAAGCAACAACATAACCTATATTCCTATATTCTGTATGTAATTTGTGGTTGGTATTTTCAAGGCAGGTACTAATAACATGTTTCAGACAAGAATGATAAATCAAAAGAGCTGATTTTAGAGGCACCCATTATAAAATTTTTCCTCTTGATAAATTCCTTAATTACTAAGCTATCCTAACCACTTAACTGAAGTGCTGTCTCAATTGCTTCCTAAGTGAGCATAGCCTATTTTTAACTGGCATTTATAGACATGTTATTTGGCTGTTCCATTGTACCATTCCAGACATATTCGATTCTTTCATTCTTTCAGCCCGACTATTATAATGGCCCGACAGAGAATTATAAAAATGTTTCTTACATCCACAAGCCCATATAATTATAGAATAATTAAGGTTGAAAGGGACTCATCTACAGGCCATCTAGTTTAACTATCCTGCTCTTAGCAGGTTGCCCAGGACTATGCCTGGTAATTTTGACTCACTCAAAGGATGAAGACTCCACAACTTCTCTGGGGAACATTTTCCAGTCTGACCTTCCCTTACAGGAAAAGGGTTTCTTTTCTGATATTTAAAGAAATTTAAAAGGTTTTTTTCTTGTATTTCAGTTTATCTCTACATCTATCCTGTCAGTGGATACCACTGAGAAGCCTGGCTCCATCTCCTTTGCTCCTTTCTATCAGACATATCAACACTCTGATAAGAACCCTGCAAAGTCTTCCCAAAAATAAGCAAATTCAGCTCTGGTTCCAGTGTCACCTTGTATAACACAAGCTCATCCCTCAAACCCTTCACTAAACTCACTCTGAGATGTTCATATCTCTCTTGCACTGGAGAGCCCAGGCCTGGACACAACACTACAGGTGTGGTCCCACCACAGCTCAGCAGAGGGGAATGATCACCTCCTTTGCCCTGTCATCAGGACTCTTCCAAGTGCAGTTCAGGGTGCTACTGATCATCTTTGCCATTCTTGAAGACAGAAGCTACATTTGTTTTCTTCAGTCTTCAAGAATCTCTCCCAATCACCATGACTTTTCCAAGATATTTTGGAGTGGCCTTGGAATGACACCAGGCAACTCTCTAAGTACTCAAGGCCACATCCTGTCAGGTCTTCTGGACTTCTGTACATCCAGTTAATTTACATATTCCATAACCTGACCTCATGCCACCCAGAGTATGTCTTGTTTCCTCTAGGCTTTCCCACTGCTCTCACTGGGACATTGCTCTGCCTTTGGGAATCCTTATCAGTGAAGGCCAAACAAGGCATTCAGTATGTCAACCTTTTCCATGTCCTTTGTCAACAGGTGTCCTGCCCCACTCAGCAGAAATGCACACATTTTCATTGTCTGGCTTTTGCTGCTGATGTAACAGTCCTTCTTGTTGCCCTTGACATCTGTCAGGTTTAATTCCAGGTTGTGATACAATTCAAAATCTTTTTTTTTTTTTGTATTTCATTACAAATGAAATACAAAAATGGAAATGAGGACTCTATCAAATGGAGTTTCTCAATACTTTTTCCCTTGTTTAAACCACCTTAAATACTACCTGAAGTGCCATCTGCCTGTGTCTTATCCTAATCTGTTCTTTCTTGGAAGTGACTGCAAAAGGGTGAGCTAAGCTTTAGGAACTGAAGAATGACATGTCTGACAGAGCTCACGAGAGAGAAACTGACAGTCAGAATATGAGATGCACCCTAAATTCCAAGCATAGATTTCAGACAAATGAGCACTTAGGGACAGGAGTCAATCTTTAGGATCTGACACAAAATGGATGACATCAGCATTGGGATGGCCCCCAGGATCACTACTTTTATAAAACAGAAACAAGACAATTTTTCTAAAGTTCCTCTCTCTGATGAACTGTCTGATGAGCTGAAAACTCAAAAACCCCATGATTATCATTAAGCCCATAAAAATCTCAAATCTAACCAGAGTATCACACAAGTACTTACACTACAGCAGGAAAATCTGGTAAGGGAGCAGCCTCAAACAGTATTCTAAGTCCCACTTGGACTTGCTCTCCATGGTTTGATGTTAAAGCAAATGTCAAAGGTGTAATCAAGCGTTGATCCTAAAAAATAAATTAGTTTGGTCAAAACAAGATACAGCAGATGACAACAATAGCAATAAACTCCAGCAAACAATCTACCAAAACATCACAAGGCCATGAGCACAGAAATGTTTCGTTCAAAACTTAAGTTACTTTCTTAAAATTTGCACTTCTAAGTTTCTGAGCCTGAAGTCAATGGAAGACAAGTGATTTAAAAAATACTCTGTACTTCTGAGTATGTCAAATCATGTTTTACATTAAAGATAACACACAACAGGTAAAGAGACTATTTAATTCCTGCAAGTTTTCAAGTGCCTGATACTCAACAGAAAAGCTCACTAGCTGATGTTACAAAGATTACTCATGGATTGTTACCCATTAAATTACACAATTCCCATTCTAGAATGAAAAATTTCCAAAATAACAAGAAGTATTTGACTGTCTGGATTGCTTTTCCATCTAAAAAGTAAATTATTAAGGCATCATCTGACCAATAGGTACCAGAAATTGTTTTGGCCGTGCAAAGTTCCAAATTATTTAATAGTAACCAACTCCACAAATAATTATATTGTTGTGGTAATTGTTTTCTAGTTTGCTACCTTTAAATTGCAGTCATAATGCAGTCTTAAAAGGATAATTCTTACCAGGCAGCTAAAGTATGATTTCATATGCATTACCAAAACAAATGACTGGAGTAAAAGCAAACTAGTGTTATTTTGGAAGAATTAGTAGTTAAACAATCTTTAGGAATTGTGCACAAGGGACTGTATTTTCCTAGAAGCTTTACCACTTCAGAGATAAGCATGCAAAACATTTAGAACTAAAACTACTGTAGTGCAGTGACACTTTAGGTCACAGATAAATTTCATAAAACACTTTAAAATCCTACCTGTAACATTTTGTAGAAGCTGACCTTCATACTAGGTACATCCTGCTGCAATCTGCTCATAAGATCAAGCATTTTCAAAATAATATCAGCAGCAAGTTTGCTTTTAAACATCCAAGTAGAAAAGCAGATTGGGTGGGAAAAAAAAGGTGAGATATATCAAATCAGCACTGACAAATTCAGTCAATTAAAAAAAAAGTTAATAAATAACCTCACAAAAGAAATTAAATATCTAGCAAGGCAACAATGCTAAAACGAAAGAGATCATATTGAATTTCCTGGATGTGTGACTGAGCTTCTCCAGCATGCCAAGGATGGCAACAATGAAGACCAAAACCACCACTTCCAGGTTGAAAGTTAGGGGGGTCTAATTACAGGTCCAATTATATTTCACTGGGTTTTGGGCATGTAATGTATAGCTATGTTGACTTTCAGCTATAATGACACTGAGATGAAGGAAAGTGTATTTAATTTTCAGTGCAACAATTGCCCCCCACACTGATGTGTGATATTTTGGAACTCTGATTGCAGAAAATCAAAATGAGAAATCACATGTCATGAGCAGTTCTAGTAAGATTCAACTTGGAGCAGACTGAACTACTGCATGAGGTTTAAGGTCATTGTTCCACATAAGTGGATCTCCAGCTTATGACAAAAACATTATCTGAATGTACAAGCTAGGTTTTAGTTATTGAACAGACCAGCAGGATTATTTTTTATTCCACAAATATATTAAGTTTGATTTAACACAAATATTGACTTATATGCATTTAAATGGTACTTTCAACTACCATATTCTTTCCATTGCAACAATAGCACAACTCTCAGACCAGTCATCCTTAATTAGATATTAGATAAATGTGTGCTCACCACATTTTAGAGTCCACCAATTTTGTCCCAAACCCAGTATCAATCCCACTATAAGGAAACTGGTGTTCTATCAGACATGTGCATTGGCTGGCAGTCAGCACCTTTGAGACACGCACTTTGAGTGTCTCATCTCTGCAGAGCAGTAGGCAGAGTTAAGGATAAATTCAATATACCCATGCCCAGGTATTGGTTTGAAAAGGCAACATTTTCTAATAATAAAGAACACAAAAGCTAGGGCATTGAAGTGTAAGAGCCTCCAAAAATGCTTTTAATTACCCAACAACATAGAGCACTTAAATCATGCCTAACTCACAAGCCAAATAAGCTTCACTTTTCAGTTAATACATACACTTACTGGAAATAGACAGCTAAGGGAAACCTCAATAAAATGGGTGGCATAAAGAAACAGTGAACATAGGCAGGGAGCAGCAAGTCCCTAATACAAGAACTGGTTACCTAGAAGTGAGCTTGCAGAGACTTCTCCACAGAACTCAGCTTAGATGCAGGACTACAACCTGTAGTCATGTCCTCCTTACTAAACTTATGGCACACACTAAGGACACTGAGGAGTGTAAAACTGTATCATTCCACATTATTGCTCCTCATCTCTCATCTAAATTTGTATCATATTTGGCTGGGAGCTACACTTAACTTAGCTAGGCAACAACACAATATGGATCAAGAAGAGGGCTGCCCAAATTCCCCACACAATTTCGACAGAAAACACTCATCTTTGTTTTTGATCTGCAAAGTGCTTCTGTTCTGCTGGATAACTGCAACATTTTATCCTGCACAAAATAATTTCACAGCAATTAGAAAGCAACTTTAGATCTTGCACTATGACACTCCTAAGTAAACTTAGGGCAGTTATTGTCATGACAAGCTATTAAAGTGACCCGAGGTGGACGTGTCTTCTAACATCTTAGAGCAGATCATGGTGGAGGAATAATAAATCAGCTGCCAATAGGTACATGAAAAGGATATCTGTCAGGACATCAATAGCCTTGACCATTCTTTCACACTTTTTCTTCACTAATAGCTCATCCACAATCTGTTCTGGCATCTGAAGATGATCAAGAAGAACAGGCAGCAAAAGATCCATAAAGTGTTCAGCTGATTGGCCATTCTTATTGGTAATAACATCCTGTAATAAAGGCATTTTATGTCAATATTTAAAAGTACAGCACAAGAAAGCCAAGCTTACTCTACCCCTTCCTGCACCAGCCTGTGTTCCTGCTTTCCCAACCTCTTGCTATTTCAGGTTTAAGATGGCTGACCAGTATCATATGAAGTCATACTGGAGGAGGAAGTTTACAGAGAACAGAAACAGAAGGAACTTCCTCACTTCTGTAAGTCCTGTAAGAAAGGAATTATGATAGTTTTCTATCCACCTCATGACTTCATAAACTGCCATGTCTTCCACTTATAACACATATTTCTAAAAATACCGCCTGTCTTTAGAAGAATGATTGTTTTATGAAGTATGTTTATTTCAACATAACTATTTTATGATGAACTTTATTACAGGTTTTTTTTTTAATGTGCTATTTTTCAAGTCAAATTATAATAGTTGTTTAAAAATCGTTTTGAAATTAGAGCTACTAAGAAGCTCTTTAAACGGTTATCAATCTTGGTACCTCAAAAATCTCTTTGAATAGTTGCAATGCTAGACCTGAACAGTCTTGAGAGCCTTCCAAAGGTTGGTTTGACAAGTGCACCAATGCAACAGATGGTTCAAAACTCTTTGAGCGAGTCACAAGTCTGGTGCTCGCGGAGACTGGCAAAGCAGCTGGTTCCAGTACCGCCTGCCGCAGGCTGTGACGCAGTTCCAGCACAGAGCAGAAGGCGAGCAGCAGCTCTAGGATCTGTGTGAAGGGAAGAAGAGTTCAAATGCTTTTAAATTGAGAACTTACACAGAAACTGCAACTTCCCTAACACAAGGCTAAAGAGATACACAAGTTCTGTGCAACTCCTTTTAGCGCTTGAAAGTTTTCTGAGGAATAATTTTCTTTCTTTAAAGCCCAGTCAGCAACAGAAAGAGTTCACTGGAGTGGTGAAGGCTTGTGACAGAATTCAGTGTATTGCTTGCTTTCTTTTGGACATGACTGCTGGCTAGTGATGCAGTAAAACATACAAACATGTATACACTCAGCATGAAGAAAGCTATTGAAGAGAAAACATTCTGAGAGAGGAATGGATGCACGTCCATTCCAGGCATGCACAAAGCAAAAACCACCCTGGAAAGCTCCTTGTCAACATGCCTCTCTAAATAAACCCAATAAACAACAGCAAAAATCACACAGAGAGAAATAGCAGTATCTATTATTAACTAGGGTGTGTAACACATTCATAAAAACCCCTCCAGATCTGTTTCACAGGTATTTAGCCCAAACATTTTCACATTTCATATTTTAGCCTTTAGTGACAGATAACCAATGTTTCATTTATGTGTGGTGATAGTGAGACAAAGCTCCCTGCTTAAACAGAAGTGTCATCTATTTGTTCAACTAAGGTGAGAACACATTCCTACACCTTTGAAATTAGCAACAGGGTTCCCTGATCACCAGCTGAAGTCTGAGTAGTACTAACTCAAGGTTTAGGGAGCAAAGTGGGATACACTGCATTCCTGGTAGATCCCAAAATTTCTTATTCGCCAAAGAGTAAAAGGTGTTTTTTGTTGCCTTTTTGCCTTTACAGTTGTTACCTGAAAGCAGATATACAATCTGGCAAAACCCCAAACATTACAAATTCAACTTGAGAGCCTTTTAAATAACCAGAAAACATAAACCTGGCGAATTCTCTAGGTCATTTAAGAGTCCTGAAGTCAGGGTACTTCATTATCAACCCTTGTACACGAGGAACCTATTTATAACAACAGAAGAACTAGATTAGGATCGTAGCCTCTTAGCCTTTAATTGAAAAAGTATAAATACCTTAGATGATGAATCAGAATCCCTTCCATGAAGAAGATCTAATACTTGACCAAGGCAAGAGGTAAAGTGCTTGTATCTACAGCATGCATAGGGGAAGAAAAACATTATAAATAAAATTGAAATTTCAACACATTTTGACATTTACACCAAGTGATGAATGAAAGTGCCCTATTCGCCTTCTCACCCCTAAACACTTCAAGTATAGTGATAATTTTGATAATTTAATTTCTATCTGAAACAGCACAAGCATTACAAATATTCTAAGAATGAAAGGAAATTCCTTAAAATAAGCTATGATTTTTCAGCTATTCTTACTGCTTGATTCAGATTGAAAATCAGCAACTAAATTCTGCTAGCTGAATTTGCAGAACTACTAGTCACACTCTCCACAGAACCATTCCAACACCCCTCTCACTGTAAAATGATTACTTCTTACAACTTCAACCATACTAAACTACTTCAAGATTATACAGAACTGTAAAAGGCAGGATAGCTACTCATCATGCTGACTATCAACACTGTCCAGACAAAAACATGACAGAACAGGGTATTCAATATTCCTTCAGTGACAATGAAAAAAACAGGTTTTGAGTCACACTTCTGTGTCAAACCAGTAACCCAGCAACCCTTTAGGTTCAGATACAGCAGTTATAACTATAATTATAATCAACTAGCAACATTCAAAAAGCATCTTGGGATTTTTTTTCCCAAAGCTTGGTTTAGAATTCAAACAGCACACAGCAAATAAACTGAACTAGAGCTTAGGAAAAATCCCTCGTACTTTTAAGAAACGAAACCATACCTGGTGAGATAATCTGCAACTTTGGGGTTCTTTGTAAGATCCATGAGTAGATCAACAGAATATTTTCTTGTCAGAGTATCTCCATTTACAACAATATTGAATATTAATTGAAATGTCTGATGGATATTTCGAGCATGAAAGAGCTGAAAGGAAGAAGAAAGTTATGTATAGGCACACACTTTGCTGGGCCTCTTCTTATTAAAACTAGCTGGAGTTGGAATTTCATTTGACCAGTGTGACAATTGGTATTATCTACAACTTAATAGAAACAACTTCAAAGACTCACTTACTTTTTCTCCTACTTCTTCATTTAGGGTAAGGCTTGATAATAACGAAAGTGCAAACACAACCATAGTCAAACTGCTATGGGCCAAGAAACTTATTAAGGTACGATAGAAACTCTTCACATTGTTCTACAGCAAAAAGGAGAAACAAAGTTATTACAAACTCACCAAATGTACAGGTTTTATATTTATAAATAAGCCATACAAATAATGAATAATACAAAAACAGGTTAGTATGGTAACAGTTCTCTAGGAAAGCTATTTCATTGTTCTACTGCACAATACTGGCATTGATGTTAATGTTCTCTGCTGAACCTGTATAAGGAAACAGGAGAAAAAAACCCCAAACAACAGAGAACCAACCAAGGAAGAAATTCCATCATTAATTTAAAGATAGATGAGAAAGTCATTTTGCTAAAACCTATAACAGAAAATAATCACTGAAAATTGACTGCCATCCCTTCTCTGCTCAAAGATGAGATCTGACAATAGTTTCTCCTTTTTTTTTTGCCCTCTGCCTCTCTTCCAAGGTAAACAGAACAACATTTGCTTCTATGTACAAAAATTTCTATTTCTGAATTAAAAAAAAAAAGTTTGCACTGATTTTTGAAGACACAGGAACCAAGTAGTTTAGGTATGTACATGTATTTGAGGATTCAAGGGCCCTGACATGAAGATCAGTGCTATTTTATTGATTTATCTTTTGAAAGGCAAATTCCCTTCTTCCTTACCAAAAATCCACCTACAATCTCTATGTTTTAATGACGTTTAGTTTTTCTACGGAAGACAGCTCATATTTTAAATTCACCTTTCAGCTGCAGAGAAGAGTTGCAAAAACCAAACACATAACACAAGCCAGGGCAACAACATGGCAGTGTACAGAAGGAAGGAGAATACCCAAATTCCTGTTCTACTGGGTGTTTTCTCCAAGGGGGGAGAAAAAACTGCCCATTTGGCAGAACAAGCAGGTCAGGGTTATCATCACTGAAAGAAAGTGCTTAAGAAATGCTAAGTTACTTCCCTAGAGTCAATTAACTCTTACCTTCAAGCCAGAGAATCATAACACAAAAGCAAAGCTCTTACCAAAGATTTTATCTGACTTTGAATAGACAAGTTGTGACGACAGAGGTTTGCCAGGAGTCCTAAACACGGTATTGTTAACTCATCTTCAGTGGATTGACTTAAAAGAAAAGCCCAAAAGATGTTTTCATTGAAGCATCCTGAATTTAATTACAAGAAATTGTAGGGTGGGGGCTGGGAGAGCTGGGTGGTTGGGGGACTTTTGTTTTGCATCTTGGTGGGAGCTTGTTTTTTAATGAGACACCATTTCACCATGAAAAGCAAGTTTCAGATTGTAATCCATGCAGTGAGGGCAGCTTTTAACTGAGTGTATCTGAAAAAAACCCCAAAGTATCAGAGCTCACTGCTATCAGAGGTCATTTATTACATATATTTCTAAGATTCATTATAATTCTTACAGGGCACTTGAATCAAATTTTTATTAATCTAACAAGTCTGCTCCGAATGACAAGCATGAATTTCCTCCTGGCTTTTCTCTTCATTAGCTCCCTGCTCCCAGAGGTGTGGAGGTGGGCTGAGGCCAATTAATATTCCATCACCCAAAGTCCCAGAACCATTGCATTTGACAATCTGTAACAAGTACACAATTTGCAAAGGAAGTCTCTGTTAATTTCAGAGAAATCAAAGCCACAGTTCACTCTGGAGACCAGGTTGTTACACTACTCTAATGGCTTCAGAAAGTTTAGAAACTTAGCTCGCTGTTTCCCATAAGAAAAGACACTGAGTACACACTTACACATGATGCATTAGAAACACAATTAATCCATCGATGTTGGCACCAGCACAAAAGACGGGAACATTGTAGGTCAGTCTCTGCAGCAACTGAATACCCTGAGGAAACAAAGTTGTTCACATGCCTGTCCTATAGTATCTCAGGAGGAATGCTACAAAAGATGAAACTGAAAGGGCAAATATCAAGATACCACAACTGAATTAATTTTCAGGCTCTAATATTAACATAATAATTACACAAGCTGCTGCAAGCACATTGTAATGTCCTGCCATACTGATGTACTTAGTAAAAGCCCAAAAACATTATTAAGATTTTATTTTGACAGAGGAGTTACCTCTTCAGCCCATTCAATCCTCTACCTTTGCCTCACCAGCAAGTTCTTCATTGTGTCAGTGATAAACAGGTTTTGTCCTATTGAAAGGTCTAGAAGTCTCATCAAAATCCAAACAGCACTTAGCAAGCTCTTGTAGAAAGGATGCTTACAGGAAACCAGGTTTGCTCTAAAGATTGCTAACAGCTCTAAGGATGGCAAAGTCCTTCATACAGCACTCTTCTGGCACATAACTGAAGTCAATACACTCAAACATGACAAAAATCACAGGAGAGGTTAGGAGTTAAAACCTCACCATTTAGATAATTTAGAGCTTCAAGGTCCTAACATTGGATCTATCTGGTGACTACAAAATCTCTCCCACTGACTGGCCAGTCACTTGGATCCCTAGATCTTGTGGCACTCGTAGTGCTTTGAGAAATATACAAATCACAAGAAAAGTGATCTTTACTGGATGCCTGACTTATTTTCCACAAAACAAGGGCCACAGAACTACTAGTAAACTAATTTTCTGCTTTTCAGGAAAAGACAAGTGACAATAGGCAACCAGCAAGTACTTGCTGAATGCTTAGGAGAAAATCTGTGCATATTTGATAAAATAAAGAAAACTTTAAGGACAGGTTAAAATTGGTGAGGTCAAACTGATAGATATCAGACATTCACTATTAAGCTTCAATTGGTCCAGTGCCTGGCATTCACTGGCAGATGGCACTGACCAGAAAAGAGGAGGCCACACATGCCCTACAAACCTCCCATGAAAACAGGCAGCCACAGCTTTCCCTTTACTCCTTCAGTTACCTGTCAAAGTACTGATTAGACAAAATGATCTCCAGGTTTGTGTTATGAAACAGGCTTGTGTCAGGAGAAATAGCCAAATACCTCAACTGGAAATCAATCTTTTGAGCTCTCAAGCAGTGACTTCTTGCAATAATTTGTAAAAAGCAGTTTTTTTTTTTGTTTGGTTGTTATTTTTTGTTTGTGTGATTTTTGTTGTTTTTTGATTAGGGCAGGTGAGAAACACAGTTAAGATTAAAGAGAATACAAAGAACTCTATAAATTGTTAAATTCCTGTCATACCCACCTCATACAGCAACTAAAGTACACAGCTAAGATCAACTTTCCCTCAACACATTATTTCCAATAGAGTTTTTGAAGATTATTATATGCATACAGTATAATGTTTATTATGTAACAGTAGGCCAATATTATTAATTTTACCTGTAATAAGACTGGGTCACTCAGATTAGCAGAACTTCTATGAACCACTCCTGCCAGCACACCAGTCAGATTGTAGGTATCCTGGAGAGCTTCTCTAGTCTCAGTGTCTGAAGCTGGAATTTAGGAATTATTAGCAAAAGCCCCATCTAATAACAAAAGAAACTGCTATATTAGCTAACAGTTGAAGCAGAAGCTGAAGTCTCTGACCAGTTCTTCAGGTATGTTTTAAAGGTAACTACAAATAAATGACAGCTTCTATCCACTTGCCTTTCTACCTCACTTCTGAACATACAGTTAATTATAGGACTAATCCATTTCCTTAAGATGCTTGGACACTAAAAGAATAGTCTACCTCCTACCTACCAAATTTCAGTTCTGGGATCTTGAAACCTGCACTTCAAAGGCTTAGATCTTAAACTCAGTGACCTCAGCTTTTTGCCTCATGCTATGGTGGACAAGTAGACTCAAACTGACAACTTGATAGGGTTATCTAGCATTAGTTAAATAAATAAATAAAATCCAGTTCTGCTTAGGCAATCCTCAAAGAGATGTAGCAAAACAGGTAAAGCAATAGATCATTTGGAAGAGGACTTAATTCTTAAAACTTTCCAGACTGAACTCCAGCAACAAATATAATTTTACAGTAACTGTTCCAAAAACATAAAAGGAGGCTCAGAGAGGCTTAAACTCTAGAATCAGAGAAGATAAACAAAGGATAAATCATAAAGGACTCAAATCTTGCATAACTACTCATGTATGATGAGAAACTAAGCAGTGAAGGGATAACTTTTCCCTGTAAATGTATGTTGAGCTCTGAGCACAGAGCTCCCTGGACAATGAAGTCCCATTTCCATGAAGTAGAGGGGAAAACAACAAATAAAAAAGGCATCTCAAGTAGAACCTCTTTTGCATTTGGGAAACTTGATGCACACAGGCCCAGGTTACTGGAGAGCCCACACTGCCAGCTAACACTCCAGTGGGAGAGGTAAACTGAGGTGAGTCCAGTTGTTGATGTGACATGATGTCTCCCTATCCATGCACTCCCATGCCAGGTTCCTCACTTGATTAAAAAGGTAGTCTTTTCCAGCTCCAGAAATAAAGACCAAGAGAATAATTCCTCACCCCACCCAGTGGATAAATAAATTCTGACAAGCATTGTCATTTCACAGGGATGACTTCAAATCTCCTTCTTACTGCAAAACATCTTAACAAGTGGCTTAGCCAAGCACTCCACTACAATGAAAAATACTTCACCTTTCACACCTTATGCTTCTTCCAAGACACGATCACCCATGCCACAGAATCAGCATCTTCCCTTGCCCAGACAAAAGATAAAAAGTTCAGATGCAAACCTTACCTAGCTGTGATAGCAAAGTAATCACAGACAAGGCCAGAGATGGATTTATATTAGTGTCCTCCAGGAGCTCTACAAGGCAACTGAGACATTCACTTGGTAGAATCTGGTTTGAAGCAAAAAACCGGGTAAGCTTCAGTCCAGAGATAACCTGGAGATGAAAGGAGGAAAACCACCTTACTTACTCAACTGCAACAATGTAATTGACACAGAAGTCACAGCACAGAGTTGTATTAAATAGATTTTGTCCTACTTGACAAACTGAGGATGTAAGTGCCACTCTAATGGGACATTTATATTCACATCTGCTGGGGAAAAAAAAGGTAATCGAAAAAAACCCTGGTTTTCACTCCTTTATGCCTGTAAAGTGCCAGGTCTATTTATTTTGAAAGAACAACCCAATAGATTGCTCAACACAAACATGTAGCAATCAGCCTGCCTTCCAAAGGCACGAGGAGGGTCTGCAGCAGCAGTCAGGGCTGTTTTGGGAGCACTCTGTGACTGGGATGAAAAAATGGGACCTGAGCTGTATAAGAAGAGGCCAAAAATTATATACCTTCACATCAACACAGGTAGACACGTTTTATATTTTGCACAATGGAGACACACAATGTTGGGTTTGTGTATTCCCTCTGTGTCTCTTTACAAGGGATATGGAGAAGAAAGCAAAGCTAGATGGTAACACTCATATAAACATTCTAGCAATTAAAACGTATCTGTATTTGAAAAGTTTAACTTGCAGATTAATTCAGTCAAAGGCCACCACAAAAGTTGTATACAATGCTTTAGCTACAGATCAGGTAAATGCACCAGCCCACTTCCTTAGCAGAAACACGTTTGAATACGTCTTGCACGGAACTGAAAAACTCCAGATACAAGACCAGTTCGTCATTAAAACACTGTTTCTTAAGCTATGAAAAGAAATGATCCTCGCGAGCCAGCATTTTGGGGATACATAAAAAAAGAAGTCACTTGTAACACATACTATCTGCTTGCCCTGGGTGCACATAGAAGCACAATAAACAAACAAACACACCACAAAACGTTTTTAAAAAGGACACCACAGCCACCCCCACCTCCCGCTCCCACCGCGCCTCCGGGACGGGCGCCGCTCCCACCTCCAGGCTGCGCTGCAGGAGCGCGGCATTGTGCGCTGTCTTGGCGGCACGGTACTCCGCGGCTGCGAGGAGCAGGGCCTTCATGCAGCCCGGGGCATCCATGGCGGCCCGGCCCCTCAGACGCTCCGTACTCGGCCCTCACTCGCATTTCCCGCCGCCGCCGCCATCGTGACGCAGCGACCACTGAGCGGCCGCCAGCGCCGCGCGGCACCACGGGAGACGCCGCCGCCGCCATCTTGTCTAAGGGAGCCACGGGCGGGCACCGCGGGGGGATGCGGGGGATGCAGGCGCTTGGATCGGGGACACCGGCTTAGGGCTCCCGTGCCGTCGGGACGATGCAGAGAAATACTTTCCTTAAGCAGAGCTTAGTGAGCTGAGTCTTCCACACCCTCAACCTCTGGAGGGCCGCCTCCGGATTGGAACCGCTGTCGGTTCCCACCTGGCGCCCACAGCCCTGCTTCGCCTTCTTGCTGCCTTTCTAGTCCCCATTATCCTTTCCTCTCCTACTGGGGAGGGCTGAAGCCCGGCCAGAAGCCGGCCTCCCCTCCCGCCTGTAGTTTCCTGGCCTCTCCCGCGGGAAGGGCAAGTTTTGGTGGCGTCCTGGCGATGGCGAGGATCGAACCAGGGACCCGGCCCCTCGTCCGCCTCACACAGCGACTCCCGCAGGCCGCTGAGGGCGCAGCGCCCGCCCCCGCTGCCGGCGCCGCAACAGGAATCCTTTCCTGGTGCCTCTTCGGCTGGAGTGCGCCGAGACACCGCGATCATGCCCTTCTTGGACCATTCTTCCTTACACCATGTGCTTGAACCTCTCAGTGTATAGGAGGTGCGAGAAGTTCCGCCCCCTCACTGTTCAACCCCGCGACATGGACACACATGCCCTCAGTCACCCACCTTTTGGATGTCGGCAAGTAGGTGCTGCTGTGTGAAGCTTTCGAATATGTTTTCTCAACTCGTGCACGGATTTTCTGCTGTATAAGGCCTGCCAGTATGTCTATATTGGCCTCATTTTCCAACACTGTTAATAGGACAAATATTGCTGTGAAACACAGGCGAGTAATGTGAATGTAATGTAAAGGTAATTGCGTCTCTTTTTCTTCCGTTAAGTCCTTGATCCTTCTCGTGTCCCCTGCTTCACATGAGTGCCGCAAAGGAACGCTGCAGAAGCGATTGGAGTGTAGGCTTGGAGTTACCTTCAGTTCTGGATGCCACACCAGCAACTACCACGACTGTTGTAAATCCGAGTCCCAAAGGCGCTGCCAAGTGCCAGCTAAAAAGCACCAC
The DNA here is from genome assembly GCA_013398075.1 of Notiomystis cincta. Lineage (NCBI taxonomy): Eukaryota > Metazoa > Chordata > Aves > Passeriformes > Notiomystidae > Notiomystis > Notiomystis cincta. The sequence goes on along the minus strand of VZRX01015121.1, from coordinate 73,003 downwards.
AGCCCGGCCCTCGTCCCCTGCTCAGCCATCAGAGTCACTCATGAGGCACCGTGAGGCACAGGCAGGGATTCCTGGTCACTCGGCCTTTTCCCGAGGCTCAACATCAGTGTGACTGAGTCAGCACTTGGGGGACTGCTGAGACTGTCATTTCAGAAAAGCTACAATGTTGTGCTTTGCCAGGGACCGTGCTGCTGGAAGTGGGGTGTCTCAGCACAGCAGTTCCTCAGTTTGGTACATGTGATAACCAGCTATCAGACAGGCTGATCGATTCTGCATAGAAAGAGACACGTCAGTTATGTGCTTCTACAGGGCAAAGGCTTGGGTGTTTATGTCCCATAGTACCATTTTTCATGGACAACTTTCTTTTCAATTAATGAAGTTTTGTTCACATACTTTAGTATTTCTTGGCATTGCTAGAGTTAATTAATAGTCTCATTTTTTTGTCTCATTCATGCTACAAATATTAGTTGAGCCTGGAGCCAAAAACTCTGCAGCACTATTAAATTCATAATGAAGTCAAAAGCACTGAAAGGTCTAAAATTCTTTTGACAAATAATGGTGTGAGAGCAACATAAAAAAAATTAAACTAGTATTGCCCATTAAAATACATAAATAATTTGTGAAGGCTCTTAAACACACAATCAATACAAATGTCTTCCTCACAGTCTCAAATGGTGAGGGAGTCTGTAGTAATGAGAATACTCAGGACATGCATTCCAGTTCTGGCTGTGGCTGCTAGCTGCAGGCCACCTTCAGAAGTAAAGTATTTATTAAATATTTAAAATTGGAGGAAATATTAAAGCAAATTCTTACATTAAGAAAAAAAAAACCAACAAAAGACATACACATAATAATGGCAGAAGCAAATGGAGTAAGCATTCCCATATGTACAGAACTTATTAAAAAAAGGATGCCTTCACGCCTCCATGTGTGTAGAACTTCTGCTCCTCTTGTAATCTGCCAGAACTATTCCTCAACATTAAAACTATTTCAAACCATTTTCCTCTGCTTGATTCATTTTTATGGCATGGATTTAACACAGCATTTTTGTTTTAAATTGCATTATTCAAACTACAGACTGCTAGTATTCCTTGACATTGCTGAAGTACTAGCCATTCCTCCAGCAATGAGGTAACATGAATCATGTGCAAAATAACAAAGTTTGGAGGTTTTAAAGCATCTTATGATGCCAGTAGTTTTGTCATATATGGTTTTTATCAACACCTATCAGTTCTGCCTTTAATTACTGCTTTATGCCCATTCATTTGATATATTTGTATTGCTGCTTTGTAACAGAATGTTCACTCTAGCAGTCAACGTCTTGGACAATTTGCTGGCTAAGAACCACCAAAAGACACATAGATGGACACAAGAGACCTTTCCCCCACACAGATGTATGTGTCTGTAGCAAAAGGTAATTCTTTTATTGCTGAGCAAAATGCAGAATAGCTTCTACTGGATCTACTGGTAGAAAATACAGGTGCTCTGACAGCAAAAGGAGGAGGCTAATTCCAGATCCAGAGCAGAGGACACCCAGCAGGAAGCTCTCCCCAGCTGAGGCACATCCTGGCACGGCAGCTTCCCAGAGCATCAGGTGCTGATCTTTGAGGGTAAGACAGTGACATAATCACCGCTGTCCTCAACTTCTGTGGAATAAAACAAGCAAAAAGAGAGGTCATTGCAAGGGGCTCTTCTGAGAGGCCATGGGAAGCAGCACAGCCTGTGGCAGGACAGGCATCAGTAACTCGGTTTGGTTTCTCAGTGTTCTCTCTGCTGTTGCAGGGCCAGCGTTTCGGCCCCCTGTCCCATGGACTGGATTCTCCAGGAGCACACCTGCAGGCAAAGCCTGCATTGCCTTCTCTGAGCCAGCAAGCACTGCTGTAAACAGTTGTATCCATATGAAACCCCCTCTTTCCTGAGGAACAGTCAAATGTTGGAAATCATCCATTCTTGGTAAATCAGATCAATAGCCGAGATGTCTGTGACTCACATCCCTTCCTCTGTAAATAAACACTCAAGAGGAAAGTCCTCATCCCAACTAAAGAAGGAGAGCCTGAAAAACCCTGTTCTCTCTTTGTCAGATTGGTTAGGGTTTTTGAGAAGCCAGGGAAAAGGCAGAAATTCAATTCTTGGAACTCAAATGCTCCACTGTGTAAACCTGCTGCTCATCAAGTAGCTGCCCTCAGAAAAGCTGTTCCTCGGCTAGAAAAAGAAGCTCAAATGACTCCAACCATCAGGATCGTGACCCCAGTCCCTTGGGGTGTTCACTGGTCGTGCTGGAGCACTCAGTCCCATGTGTGCAGCACAGCCAGCTGCTGGTGGCTCGTGAGGGGTGGGACAGGGAAATGGGGTGTTTGCCTCAGGGAGCCCTGCTGTGCTTTGGGTGGTGCCTGTGTTTCAGAGAGAGCCATCCTGACATTAACATAAGCCCCTGTGGGCATGTAATAATGCAATCTGAGAGGGAAGTTTGGAATGCTGTGTAAGTGAAATTTAAATCAAAATTTAATAAAAACAATTCCAAAGACTATTTCTAAAAAGCCTCCATTTTTATGGAAGACTGCACATATTTTGACATTGAAATGAAAGGATTTGTTTCTCTCTCAGTTCAGATGAGGATATTGTGCATTTTCTAGTAAACTTCCTAATGCAGGACCAAAAATAAAATACATATCCCACCTGATTCTTCCTAAAATCATATCCATGCTACTGCAGTGTTTTCCATCTCCCAGGAAGAGCAGTGATAAGATACCATAAAAGCATTTTTAGAGCAAATGTGGCATATTTGCCTTGTGATACAGGTGCGGAGGTAGTGCTGAAGGCATGGGAAACACGCTCTGCAACTTCCCCTCAGCAACGTCGCTGGGGCTGTGGCCCCAAAACTGCAGCTGAGTGCACGCAGTGCTGGGGGAGCTTGGCCAGAGCGGTTGCCCTGCTCTTTTGTGTGAAACCCCAGCAACTGCAGCACAGGGGCTGCCTGTCAGAGACTGAAATAGTTCATGCCTCAAACATTGATATAAGGCTTTGCTCATTAGAACAGAAACTGTGTAAAGAAGCTGCAACCAAAGAACTCTCCCTAAAGATACCTGACTGGAACTTTGGACTGAAAGTCAAACTGGAGATTACATAAAGGGAAAACCTATTCTTTAGTCACCTGAAACAAACAAATAAACAAGGAAAAGAATGTGAGCCAAACCCAGCAGCCATGTTAAGAATGATCTTTGGCTTGCTTCAGGGTGGGGGAGGCTGTAGCCCACAGCCCCGTTTGCTGGGAGCAGGTTTGCACAGATTCCCCCCCAACCGAGGTGGGGGGAGGAAGTCCCCCTGCTCAGGGGCAGTGATCCCATCCTCCCTTACACAAACTGGCTATGGAACCCCCAACCCCACATGCCACATCCACAGGACATTGACCTGAGAGGCAGCTGAGGGGGTGCCTTAATCCATCAAAGGTCCCCCGAAGTGCCCCCCACAGAGTCATCCCTGAAGCCCTGTACCACAAGCCTGCATGTGGTGCAACAAACCCAGCGCCTGTTGTAGGAGACAGTGGTGATCAACTCCCTTCCAGTGCCCCCCCGAGTGTACATTAGCCTGGCAGATTCTGTGCTTTTTGGGGGGACCTTCACCACCAAGAGGACCGGCTGGAGAGGATCAACGGAGCATCATTGGGATCCATGGAGGGACGATATTTTCTATCACTCTCTTTCTGTCCCCCACCTGTTTCTTTCTCTTCTTTTTACTCTCCTTTTTCTTGCTCTCCCTCTCATAGTTACTTTATTATATGGTCTCATTTGCACTTTAATTTGGGCAGAGGCATTTCTAATAACTAATAACCGGATCATAGCACTGCCCCACACCACCGTGTTGAGCTGCTCTTGGGCATGAGATGCAAATCACAGGGCAGGGGAGACTCCAAGGTTTTATTTCCTTTATGATATCTCTACTTAACGAAAGGATTTCCCTTGCTCACTTGTTCCCTGGCTGGGGCTCTCGGCACTCTTTGCCAGAAGTCATGGAACAGTTTCAGGGTTATTTTGCAGCCCATGGCCTGATGGATGCTGCAAAATAAATGATAGATGCTGCAGCTGAGTGTTGTACAGCAGGAACATGAAGAATGGTGTGAGGGATGCCAGCAAGTTACTAACACTACCTGCAGTCATCCTTCTCAAAACAAGGATTTAAGGATGACATGGGGCTGTACAACACAGTTTAAAGCTTTATGAGAACCTCTGTCTTTATTGTATTCATTTGCATAATTCTGTCAGGTAGAAGCATCTTATCCTTGTCCTACACCTGGGACTCATGAGCATAAATTAGTGGAAGAAGAGCAATGAGAGGCTGAAGTCTGGTTCCAAAGTCTGGATCCTGTGAAACTGAGTAAGGTTTTGATATAAAAATATTCTAAGGAACCTGGGCAATGAAGGTAAAGGACAGCCTCAACCCCCAATGAAGTGCAAGGGCCTGGTACCTTAGCAGAAGTAGATTGGGTACAACTGGTTCTCAGCCTTCTCCAGCCTAGAAGCATCAACATCCATGGACGAGAGAGCTGAAGGCAGCTTTTTGCATCATTGTGTATCTCTAGCGATTTTAATTTGTTCATTTGTAGTGTGTTAGGGTAAGTAACCTGTGTAACTGTAAGAGTAACCATTTCAGTGAGCATAAGAGAGAGGGGAGGATGTAAAACTTCTGTCCATGTGGGAAGACATTTAGCAAGCATTCACCACAAACCTGTCAAGGCTGTCATCTTAAAAAACCCACAAGGGCAGAGCTAAATTTCTCACCATCATAAATGCTGTCCATTCCTGACTTGAACCTCTGGCTTCTTTGTAAGGCCTTCTGTTTCTTCACTGGGTAGCGGAGGTTTGTTATCAGTCCTTGATTTGGCTTCTCAAAAGCATATATTAAGTCCTTTAATGTTTTGAAGGTCCTCTCTGGAACACCTTCAGAAGTCTTTAAGGAAAGAATAACAAAATGTATTTTCAAGTGCCCTTCACATGGAGTCCCCTAAATGAAAAGGATGCTGGGTTGTTTCTTATCTACCAAGGAGCTGTTTTGTAAACAGGTTTAGTGACAGAATATTGCACTGTCCTTAAAACACTAGGGACACCTGTTTGTTGGCATGATTATGGCACTGAAGGTAACCTCCCTCACCATCTTTTTTTCTCAGAAAGAACATCAGTTTAAATTATTGGTGTAGATGTGTGCTGCAGCAATCCACTGCAGTAGAGTGTCGAAGAGCGACAGCGTTACACATTGCCCTTTGGTCTGAGAGCAAAAGTTTAGGGATAACATATTTAGTTCTCACTTAAAATGTTGTCTTTAAATAACTAGGTGACAAACAGAACCCAAACTTTTACAAAATATGAGCATTAGCAAGCAAAGGTCGGGTCCAAAAAACTGTTCTTTAAGTGTGTGTTCGTATGACAGGACTGAACTGCCTCTGCAGCTCAGCCCTGCAGGATCTGTGCATGGACTTTACAGTGCTGTGACTTCAGGGCAGTGACAGTGAGCAGTCTGCTAGTAGTCATTAAAAGAGAACAGGGCTTTGGGTTTGCTTAATCTGCTAGCTAACAAAGAAGCATGTGTTTATTTCTATTTATTTTCCTTGGTTTTCTGCATCCCTCATGTTCCATTCAGCCCTGGAAGGAATGGGTGCCAGTGGCTCTCTGTACTGGTCTGGTCGGGATGAGTTAGCTTTCTTCATTGCAGCCTACATAGTGCTGTGCTCTGGATTTGTGACTGAAACAGTGCTGATAACACAGCCATGGCTTGGCTGTTGCTGAACTGTGCTCAGGCAGCATTAAGGATGTCTCTTTCTTGCACTTGGGCAGCATTAAGGATGTCTCTTTCTTGCACTTGGTTCCCCTGGGGAGTCAGCTGGGGGTGGGCAAGATGCTGTTTTTCCCATCTCACCCCATCTGACACTGTACTCAGCAGTAACAGCTCAGGGAAAGGGAGGACATTTGTGGTAATGTGTGTGCTGAGGCCTTGCTTTCCAGGAGGTGGCTGTCTCTCCATGGGAAGGAGTTGCTAAACTCCTTTGCTTTGCTTGTGTGCACGACTTTGCTTTGCCTATTTACCTGTTACACTGTATTTTATCAGGTCCAGGAGTTTGCTCACTTTTCCTCTTTTTGTTCTCTTCCCCTCACCCTGTCCTGTTACAGAGGGAGGGAGTGAGCAGCTGTGGGGGTGCTTAACTGTTTGGGTCCAGCCTACTGCGCTGTAGGAAGCTCATGGCTTTCTCTTGGCCTTTGAAAACCCCAGCCAACCTCTCCTCCAGCATCAAGACATTATTTCAGTCAATTATTTTAATAAGCCAAAATAATTTATTTTTTGGCTTACTTTTTTGGATTTTTTTTTTTTTTTTAAGAACTGAACTCTTCTTTCACGTTATTGACAAAACTTTGTAAGGAAAAATGGGTTTGAAAGGACTAGAAGTGTCTGAGTTATTACATGCTGATAGGAATGACAACAAAACCCCAGCAGAGTGGCTAAGGTTCAAAATGGAATATTTTTTGTCAGCAAACCATTCTTCTTCGTGAGAAATTGTGCCTTTCATACTCAGGCAAAACAACTAATAAGCAATCAATTACCAGCATATGAGAGCTTGGAGTGTCCTTTATGAAGTGATTTCCTCATTCCTCTTAAATGCTGCTTAATATTGGCAGTCCTCTTGGCTGTCCTACTACAAGCAGGGGAGTGAGCCAGCTTTTTAGGTGTCCTTTCCCATTGCCTGGGGATTTGATTGATGCATTAGTCTCTCTCACACTTGTTTTGCTTGAATAAGTAGTGTTATTTGGCATCATCACTTCAGGTGCCTCACAATCACACAGGAGGTTATAGAACCAAAAAGCTCATTGCAATATCCCAGATCCCTATGAGATGCTGTGGGCAGGAGCAGAGCTTTCAAGCAGAAGCAGCTAATTAGGAACAGGAGAAAGTAACAAAAGTAATAGATTTTTCATTAGTGCTAACAAAAAGAAATGGTCAAATCAGAAAGAAGCTGGTTAATAAATAACAGAGCCACTTAGATTATAAGGAATTTCTACAAACACAATAGCTACTTTTGAGCTCATATATAATTAGAACTGAGTAGAGAGCAAACTTGGAAATATTTTCTATGGTACTGTGTTTATGGATTTATTTTTTTTAAATTTATGATATATCAAATGATCATAGACTAAAATTACGATAGATTAAAATGATCTTTGATCACAGATGAATCCAAGATCTTTTAATCTATGATTTTTTAAAATTCTATGATCCTTAATGCAGTCTTTAGAGATATAATGAGAGTTACTCACCTCTATTCTAAAATATCCGTGGTGGTCCCTGAAGATACGGTAAGTGTAGATGAAGTCCTCAAACCTGTGAAAAATGTTGTATACATAATACATCATTTTAACAAAGTGGACATATCTGCAAACAGTATTTAAGACATGAGAAGTTGTGCAGTAAAACTGAATGAGGCACAGACAGAAAAGGAGAACAGAAGAGAGCCTAGAGATTACAAAATGAGTGAAGGTTTAATATCTTGAAATACAAGATTACTCTAACCAGGGGTTTCAAAGAACTTATGAACAAACACCTAACACAGGGTTTTTATAAGCATAATTTGATTCCACAGACAGCACCTCTTCTCATCTCTCTCTTATCTTCCTCGCCGCTATAAACTTTATTTTGCATTTCTGTCACAAGAAGGTTCTTGGAGAGATGTTGGCAGAAAATGGCCTCCAGTCACCAGCACCCAGAAAATTACTGTGTGCCTCCTCCTTTTAAGAATAATGTTCTTCTTTAGCACTTCCCAGGGTTTTAGTTATTATTTTTTATAGTATGCAGGTGTTTGAACACTGAGGCTACTTTGGATATATTTTGTCAACAGAAATAAAAGCTTTATCAGATACCACGGTAGCAGCAATTCAGGAGGTGAACTGGAGATCGTGACTGTGATCAAAAAAGGTAGCAGAGTTGCAAGAAAATATACATTACAAATAAGTGAGGAGGTTGGGGAGAGGGGGGAGCAGCATCTGAAACCAGGTTTTTTTAACTGGTGTGCCTGTTCATCAGGAGGACTTCAGTGGTACCTGTGTGAGTATGTGAACTGTCATGAGAAGGAGAATCTTGGGCCAAAACCTGGCTCAGGGGACTTGCACAGAAATGAGGGTTTACTCTGAAAATAAACCACTTTGTTCTGCAAAAAAAGTTACTATGAACTGAGATCAGAATAAGGCTTCCAGTTATAACAGATTTATTTTAATTCAAAGAATGGTATCACAGGGATGCATATTTTGGTTTTTGCCTTCTTGAAGATACCTGTGGAAATCCACGTTCCTTGCTGAAGAATACTTTCATAAATATGAGTGCTCTTTCTTTGCACAGAGACAGAGAACTGAGAAAGAGAAGTACCAGGAGCTGATAATTTTTGAAACTTGTTCTTTACTGATCAACTAAATTTTAAAACATTACTGCCTGGATATTATTCAGCTACTGTAAATTTTACTAAACAAACATGAAACTACCATTAAAATGGAAACTTCTGTTCCCTCATTAACTACTAAATGCTTACCAAGAGCTAGTAATAGGGTGCAAATAAACAAAGTATTTGGTCTGGAAGAAAAGCGAGGTGAGAGGGAGAACGGCACGTTGAACAATAAGGAGAACAGTAGCAAAAACAGTAACTCTGAACTGAGGCACTGTCAGAGACCTGAGATAATTTTGAAGGAAAGAGACAGTGTGCTGTGGAGGAAGGTGTATCAGCAGAGCTGTGCACCATTAGAGGAGAAATGCATCTGAACTGGTCCCACCAGTCTGACTCCTGGGTCCTCCACCTGAATGCACCCACCCCACACCACACATCCCCCATATGTTTGCACATCAACCATCTTAGGTGCTAAACAAGGTGTTAAGACACAATTCTAATTCAAAAGTTGCCTTTGAATATCACTAAGAGTTTCAGTGTTGAATGCCCCCAGTTTTGGGGCAGTTTTCCTCTGCCTGGTGAACCATTGCCAGGTAGCCCAGTCTTTAAGGCAGTTCTCAGCCAGTGCTCTGATACCATCCCCTGTGCTGTCTGAACACAAGCCTTGCTCTGACCCGTGCAAACCACCAGCTGGGCACCACTGCTGCCACCCTTGCAGTTTAACTATGGCATTTGTTCATGTCTAGTCATAGTCAAATCCACTAAACACTTCAGGCTTTATCAGATTTTAACACTAAAACCTACAGAGGCAAACTGGAAGCCACATGATTCCTCATATGCCTGCACAGAATATTGTGGCAGGCACATGTGACAGGCCAAAGTGTGTCTGTAAGATATCACAATGCAAATCTGCTTTGCCCTTAAAGAAAAAAAAAAGAAGATGAAAAGGAAAGGAACTGTGCTGGTGTGGCACAAAGCTTAACCCAGATTCTAGCTAACGTTGTCATTCTTCTTCTATGTCAGGTTCCCCTTTTGTCCCTTCTGACAGGGTATGTATGCACATTCCCTCCCATCTCCCTGCCCACCCCTCCACTCCCTTCATTGTCTCATTCCACACCATACCAAAAGCAGGTTCCTGTAGCTCCCTTGCTGAGGGTTCTGTTTGTACCCCACATTGCTATTTCTCTTCACCTTGTATAGCCATTTTGCAGACCTCCTTCCTTCCACCCACCCACCAACCCAGTAGTATTCCACTTTTCTCTCCCTTTTTCTCCCCTTGCCATTGATTTGTTTCATAAGAAATGCATTTTTAGTGATTGATAAAAGTATCTTCTCATATTTTTAATTAATTAGATGTGTTAAAAAGTTTTCACGTCACACTCAAACATATGCGCAACGAGAGTGTAAAACCTCATATGTTCAAAGACCTAGATTCTAATTTTTAAACTTTGAATGCATTATGAACAGATCAATTATATTTGAAAAATGTAAAAAGGGAAATAAAAGTGCTATTCCCTACAGAAAAAGCAAATAATAAAATTTTAATTGTCGTAATTAAAGCCAAGGACTAGAAGTAGCAGTTTTCTATGCCCATCTTGTCTGTGAATTTGTCATATGAATTCAAACAGAACTTTGTAATTTTCAGCCTCAGCCTATGTTCTTATATCAGATAAAATTCCTTTGAAACACAAGGCTGAGCTTTCATCAGACAGAAATTCTACGAAGAAGGAAGTATTTTGTAACATGCCATGAGATTTTCCAGTTTCTCAACAGTGCTAAAATGCTGTTTACTCATCATTACAGAGGCAGTTACTTTGAGTAAAGTTCTTAACATGTTTTGGCAGGGTCAGCTGTTTTCTCTGGGCTCCCCTTATTGTATGCAGGGAGAGACCAGCATCAACAGATTATAGTTAATTTATCATCTGTTACATAAAATAGTATTTTGGAAATGCCATCTTCTCACTAGTCCATATAAAGGAAACCTAAAGCAACCAACACCACTTGAATATCTAGACACACTCCCTTGGAGTCAGGGAAGAACTATTAATGTGAGAGTAGATGATTGTTGTCTTTGGATCCAACTGAAAACTCACAAAAAATAAGTGTTAAGGTACTTACAAAACACAGAGACACAAGGCTCCTTCCACGCTCTCGCTCTCCCGTATTAAATAGCTGCCATTCTTTTTCTTCTTGCTCAGCAATTCTTCACAGGTTCTTCTTGTTATATTTCCATGAAAAAATGGGAACGGGAATTCCATGGACAAAAGAAAACAAGGTATCTTGCCTTTCAAAGCGATTCTACAGCAAGTCAGAAGCCTGGCACGAAAAGAAGACTTATTCCAAAGGCAGCTTCCTGCAGACACCCGAAGTTGGAGGTGTCAGGGACACACAGGAGTTCGTCTGTGTTGTTTAGCGAACTGTCCCCAGTGAGGTGGGTTGGCTCTGCAGCTTGACAGCTCATGAGCTCTCTGGAGGAAGGAAAGGGTTGGTCTACACTGGTCACAGTCCACATCAAAAAGCAAGACACTTTTGTTGCATTATACCAGCAGACTTTGGGGTTATGTATCACACCTCTAAGCCATGGAATCTCTAAGCTGACACTGAGGTATAGTTATATTTTTAAGTCAACTTTTATGTTTAAAGTGGCTCAAAGCCCTGCAAATAGGATCCTATGCTTCAGGAATAAGTCAGGACTGTATAGGAAAGGATAAAATTATCTAAAGGCACTCATCTTTTTTCAGGTGATTTTGAGAAGAGAAAATGAGTGTTTATGATGTTTGAATCAGCCTCAGTCATGAAGCCATAGAAAGTGCCAGAAAAAAACTTGGCAATTCTTTGTTCATGCAGAGGTTTAAACAAATTTCATCAAAATAAGCTGTAGAATGACATGAGGTATTTAATAGAGGAACAGTGGGAAATGCTGGGACTGCTGTCATCTTGATTGCAGAGAAAAACAACCTGTGAAAAAAACAAGGTAAATCCTGATAGAACACTGTAACCAAGGACAGCCATGCTGTAAATGCAGCTGTTACATTCATGTTTTTTCTCTGCCAACTTTGTACACACAAAAATCTTCTGTTAACTTGTGCGTTTAACTGCAAGTGCATCACGCTAAGACCATTTCCAGATGGCATCCTAGTTAGTTCAGGAATAAAGTACCTCTAAAAAGGTACTGTTTTGTCCCAAAGAAATTTAGAGACTTAATGAAAAAAGATACCCCTAAGAGAGACACCTAGAAATGGCAAGTCCAAGGTGATGCTATCGCTGAGGTCTGTCCTGCAGCGACCATAGGTTACTGATAAAACAAGTCCTGATCCCCAAGGGGATGAACTCCTTTATGTACTTAGCTCCTCCAATTTCAAGTGTCTGCAGACAGCTGCATTTGGAGTAAGTCTTCTTTTATCCTCTAATGGAGTGGAGATAGTGATATTGGGAGGGAAATAACCCGGTCTAGTAAGCATCCTTAAGAACATATGACAAAGATTTTCCTTTTTATCAAATGCACTTGTATTTTCCTCAGGTTAAAACTGTTTGTGGCTTTTTTTCTACACATTGTATAAATAAACAATTTCCATGAGGTATTGTGAGGTGAATGGCTTTTCCAGAAGCCCAGCTCTGCAAATGAAGAGCAGCAGCTGCTCAGCAGTGTCCTGCTTCAGGCAGGTTCCCTCTTGCACTGAAAGGAAGGTAGATAGGAAACAACTGCAAATTCCTCTTTCAAGAAGGTAATAAATTGTTGTTCTTGACAATTTTTCCTGACGACCTCATTACTTATGAGCAGAAATATAAGACCATATTTTCAGTAGATCTTGCAGATCTGAATGTAGAAGTTACTTAAAGTGAAACAGCAACCACGAGTTACCAGCTGATGGCTTAGCAGAGTGCTTGTCTGATTAAGAAAAACCTTAAGAAGGGAAAGTGCTTGAGGAGAAATGGAGGCTGGGGTCTCCTTCCAGCAGCAGTAACCACCCACTGGCCTGATCACCTTCCTCCTCAGCTGTCTCCACAGCTTCCTGACAGCATTCAGGAATTAACATTCAGGAATTAACATTGTCTTTTTACCTCACCTTACCTGTCTGTAGTATTCAAATGGACCTGAGAATAGCAGCTTGATTTAAAAGCAGAAATCATTTAAATATACCAGAGAAAAAGGTTTGGGAGGGAGAAAGGAGAGAGGCTGTAAATATGGTCTGGTCAGTCATTAAATGTATGTGTGCGTGTGTGTGTGTGTGTGTGTGTGTGTGTGTGTGTGTGTGTTTGGGGGCTAATCCAGGGCAAAACAACACAGCTTCTGGCAAAAACACAACAGGACTTGCAGATCCCAGCCTGGGATACCTGTTGTAACTGGGATGCTGTGTAACACCTGGAAAGTGGGGGATTTCCTTGTCAGTCACCACAGAGCTGCACCATGAGCCTCACCACAACTTGTACCACATAGCATTGAATCTTTACTGTGTGTGTTGGGATCACATAACAATATATTTTCATGGGCCTAATGTAGCTGTAAACTCTGATCAAACTTTTCCTAATACAAACATTTCTAGCTTAACAAATCCCGCAAGTACTTTGGCTTATACAAACCTGCACACTCAGGCTGCCTTCTCAGTCAAGTCTGAAGAGTGGTCAGAAATATGAGCTGATGGTATTAACTCAGATGAAATGTGTGATGAGAGACCTGGGGAGCTGGAATGGCAGTGATGCCCCAAGGCAATGGGGCTTGTGTGGTTGACAAAGTTGCTGAGCCTCTGTGAATCTTATAAAATCTTAGCTACACCAAACCCTGCAATGGCTGTTGTGAATCTGAGCTAGAAGTCATTTTACTCCACTCCAAAATAAGACTGTGTTGTTTTTTATTCCTCATCCACTTAAGGAGATTTCACAATACCTAGAGTAGCCTCCCACAGTGACTATCCTTTCAGATGGCAGAGAAGGGGCAAAAAACCGAGTTCTTTTTCCTGAGAGACTGCCTCTTGGCCTGCCTCTACCATAGCATGGGGAAAAAAACCAGGTAGAGTTTCACTTCCTAGAAATCTTCTGTATGTCAAAACAAGTACATCCTTTAGTCAGTCTTATGATTTCTGAATTTAATGCAATACTTCCTTCAGTCTTTTTCCATGAGCCACCTTTTCTTGTAATTGTTTTCTTTACTTTTCTCTGACACCACTTTGGCTACTCCTTCTGTAAAATTTGATGCCTATAAATAAGCAAAGTCTTTTGATTAGAAGAGCAGGATAGTTAGCCACTCTTCCCTTCACAGAACAGCTGTTAGAGAAACAAGACCTGCAACATTTTGGTAGCAGTGCCAGGCCGTGGTTGGCTGTGTATCTTATTGGTTTTCTGCCATTTGGCTGCCTGGACTAATTTTCCTTTTTCTTTTTCCTCCTGTTACTGTAAAACTTAGCAAGGCCATTTCATAGTGACACCTCATGTTAACAAGCACACCTGGAGCTCTGGTCCTGCAATGTCTCCTGGGTGCAGCTCTAGCCCAGCAAAGCTCCTGACAGTGCCTTCTGTAAGAACAGGAAATCTGGAGAGAAGCTAGGCTGCTTTACAGCACTGAGGGTTAGACATGCACCAGGCAGAGTGTGGGATGTCAGGGCTAGATAAAAGCTGTGGTCAAAAGCAAAACCAGTGTGCTTGAACTGTTGTGAGTAAAACAAGAAGCTGAAGGGTCATTTGTTAGTTGACCAGAAAGAAAAAAAAAAAAACAGTAACAAAATAAGAAAACAGGAAGTAAGTTGAATTCTAGCTAAATCTCCTGAAATCTGAGTTCTTGTTGAGCTGTGTCGCTGGGCAGCCCCAATCCTGTGGCTCACTCTACAAACAGAACCAATAATGTTTTTGCAAGAAGAACTGTTACAGCAAAAAATTACATTTGATTTTCAGTTTACAACTTTAGCATGATATCTACACCAGTCTGTACTTTTGCAATTTACTGTGCCTGGATATAAAGGGATTTTTTGGTGGTATCTGTTGATGGCAAGATTTACTTGAGACTGAAAGAAAAATCATTATGATGTAAATTCAAGAAGAAAATTGAACTAGTGTGTCTATTGCCTAGAGATTGCTGCTACAGCTGTCTGTGGAGCCCCAAGGCTTCAGACCTCTGCCATTGGCTTTCTAATAAAATATAAACCTAGGAGGAAAAGACTGTTTTATAACCCTCTTAACATACTGCCTATTTTTTGCTATACAAGTTAAGAGAAAATGGTAGTTCAAAATGAAAGTGGTAGTTCAAGATGAAGTGAAAGTGGTAGTTCTTGCCAGTGCTAAAATTTGAATTAAAAAGTCACAGAGCCAAACAACTAAAAACGGTTTATAAGATACATGAGTATGTGTAAGTAATGGGGTTTGGTCTTAAAATGATCTAAAATTTTGCTGAAAAGTTTACTTGCAGGATAGAGTCATAAAACAATAATTTCCTTCTCATTGGCAACCACATTGTCAAGGTTCAGGATCCATATTCAATTACTTTCTGAGCTTGTAATAGCTGCAATGCTTGTAGTTAAGTGTTATGATCTGTCTCTGAGGCAGGGTAACTGAGGCTCTTGTTAATAGATCCCTTGGAGTGAATTAGAGTGAAGTAATACTGAATGACTGGTGTGTATATGTGAGGCATACTCATTTTAAAACAGTTTAATTGCAGCAGAAAGAAGGTATATACCTGTTTTAGTTCTTTTCTACAGAAATATAACCCAAAAATTCAACTTCTAAAACACGAATCATGGGTCTCAAGTACCACATAAATCAATTAATAAAATGCAATAAGAAGTCAATTCACATAATAATGCCCCCAAAGTACTGCCTTCCTGTTAAGAAATGTGCAAATAAAGCTATAGGAAGTGACAAACCTCACTTAATCACATTTCTATACTTCTGCTACATACTCCATCAAATATAACTGCACTACAAAAGTTGAAGCTTTTGTCTTAATATTTGACAAGACTCTGACCAGGGTGTTCATCTGTCCTTCACATCTAGAGTCATATTTACAGTAACATCATTTTTTCCCTTGCGAATTTTCTCTTACTAATAGATCATTATTTATCATTACTATTTACTGTCATTACTATTATTTATCATTATCATTTGTCATTACTAATATTTTCCTAGTCACTGCCTTACAATGTCCTGTCCAGAATGCTGTGTACATGGCAACTACAGCTTGCCACATTGGAACAGTGCCATCTTTGCATAATATTGAAAGTAACTTTTTTTTTCTCCTGTAGTAATTAGGCACTGAATGAAAAGAAAACCAGGATGACAACATATAAACTTCAGAGGGCTCTTGCATAATTTTCTAAACCACTTGGGTGCCAGCATTTAATTATTATCCTACAACTACCAAACTTCTTCACATAATCCTATTCCTTCACTGATGTTCTGGGCAGCACTGCTGAGAGGTGATCAGAGAACCAGACTTTCTGAGTACATGCAGTGCATGCTCAGGACAAAATGATGGTTCCAGCTCTCAAGAGTCTACAGGACAAGCTCACACAGAGCTTGGGCTTGGATCCTTATCTTGGGCAAGACAGACATGAATCCCCATACAGAAGCTTGTGCTTGAGAGTATCAACTAGGCTAAAACACAAATGGGAGTTTAAGTCATAGACATAAAAACAATGGGGTCAAAAAAGTAGGCTAAGAGAATGGATTAAAGCAGAATTTGTGGAGCATATAGAAAGCAAAGAAAGCACTTAGACTGCCCATCTGGTTTAAGCCAAAAGCCATTTTTATATCTCACTTCCAAAAATGGTTACTTAGCAGATATGTAGAAAAAGAAAGAGTAAGGTACACCTTTTTTGTACAAAAGTGAGTACAGTTCTTGTACAAGAGGGCATAAATACTGTGAAAGGACAGCTAGGATAAAAGCCTTATCTATAAAAATCAGTAGGAAAAGACATGTCCTTGCTAGACAGAGGCTGCAAAGTTCAGATGAAGACTGAATATGGGAACATAGAGATGCCCCAACCAAGGTGACATTGAGCTTTGTGTCCCTTTAGTTGTGTTCTGTGGTAGAGAACATAATGGAAGAATGGTTTTAGGGAAAACTGGCTTGGTAGCCCTAGATTCCAAGAGAAATTAATTCTCAATTAAATTAATTAATCAATTATATTAAAGGAGTCTGTTAGCCAGTTGTCTCAATCAGAATCTTCTGTGATTCCTCAAAGGAAATCCAGAAAGAAGCAAAGGGAATCCCTCAAGGAGAGTGCAAATCACAACAGAGCAGATCCTAGGATAGAAGGGAGGGAGACAGACAAAAGTGCACAGAATGAGCAGCAGGCAATAGGAGGCATAAATGAGATCCTGTAAGGAGTCCTTAAAGTGAGGGTCACTAAAACCATGAGAAGAGTGACAGGTGTCTCAGGGCCAGTTACTCATCCAGCAGGTCAGTGGCTGAGGTCAGCCATACAGGCAGGGAAAGGCAGAGGCGAGGCAACAAAGGAGGGGAAAGAAGGGAACTAGGAAAAAAAAAAGGATTAGTGAATGAAACAAAACTTGGTTTTCCTTAAAAACAAAGGCTGATGAGAATAATAAAAAGGGGAAAATACCTAAAGACCATTTAACCTAATTTTGTTTAAAGACATATCAGCAAACACTGATTATATACCAAGTGATGCATTAGGGCAGTGTGAAGTACAGGTACCATGACTTTGATGTGAACACAGCCCATGAACTGCTCTGCAGGATGCTTTTCCCTTGCTGCTTCAGCTTCTCCAATCAAATTAATTTGGCTAGTTTTGATCTTCTCCAGCACAGTTGTATTTGAGCAGGTGAACTTTTCTCTTTTTCAAGGACAGTTTATAAAAGTGACTTGAGTGGAGGCCATGTGAGGATTCCCGGTTTTTCTGTGGATTTCAGAGCCTAAGATCTTAACTTTGGCAGCTTACTATTTGCCTGCAAGGAACCTGTTTCTCTCAGTGAGAAACATTCTCCCTAATCCTTAGCTAGTCTCCTAATTTTCATTATTTTACAAATAATTAGATGAAAATTTAGGAAATTGGATTATAGTTTAGCACTTCAGCCCAAATCAGCATTTAAAGACCCCAAACTAGGTAGAGAACCTTTGTTCTTTTTGACACAAATAAGTAGAGGCCAACATTTATCAAAGGCTTTGTGTTTTTACAGCATGCCTAGATTTGAAGTGCTGAGCCAGGCAGGAACAAGTTTTCTGTCACTGGATTAAGAGGGGAAAAAGAAAGGACTTGAACTGTGCAGCACAGCTATAACAGACTCGCTTGCTGATGGAGTTCTCAGTTCTGCTCCATTTTGACTCCCTTTGACAGATAAAGCTTCCCACTGCTACTGTTCAAATGCTTCATCTCACAGCATGAAAGCTGAGTGAAATGATTCTCTGGCTTGGTGCCTCTGAAAATAACTCCACTGCACTGGTTAAATTAATCATGAAGAAGGAAGCAGAAAATAAAATTAACGGCACGAATACTTCGATTTTTCTTCGGAAGTCTGGGAGTTCATCAACAAAACTTGTTTAACTCCTGTGGAGGAGAGAAGGGTAAGAATTTGCACTTACATAAAGACTATTATATTCTATCTGTACAGATATGCTCCATTAAAAAGGAGCAAAGTAAACCTTACTATGTAATCATTTGTTGTCCGGCTCAGCTCTGCAACCTGACACGCTGGCAGTGGAAGTGTGGCAAGCCCTCGCTGTTCTGTTTTGTTGAGTCTGTTCTACTTGCAACTCAACACCTCACTTCTGTGATTTAGAGAATATGTATGTTTGGATATAAATTCACAAGGACCCTATTACTCACCTGTGAAGAAAACACTTGTTATGAGACACCACTTAATATATATGCAAAAAAATTCAAATGTTCTGCAACTGTAATTAGGGCCAAAAGGAAGAAAATGCAGTGCAGAAACCCTTTCCATACAAACTTCAAGGGTTCCCTGAATGCAGCCCCCAGGGATGACTGGCATGACTGGGGGGTGTCCTAGGTGCTCCCAAGGGACAGTGACTTCACCCAGGAGCTGCTTCCAGTCAAGGATCACCAGGAAAATGTCGTCCCAGGGATGACTGCCTGGTCCCATCCTGGGTGCCAGCCTGTCCCCAGTCCCATGGAAAAAGCCCTGAACATGACTGTAAAACTGTACAAGTGGAACATCTGGATTTACAGCAAAACTAGATTTTACCCACAAGTTTCCTTGCAGGATTTGAGATTATCAGTCTCATACTGAAAGGTAGTTTTTAACAGCAGAGCCTTCAGCAGACTGTGCAGTAGATCTGTTTTGTTGTACACCCTCTGAGAGCCCTATTAGGCCTTCTGCTCTGCAGCCTTTGCTCTTTACTACATGCTGGGCTTTTTGTTTTAGTGAGGAGTTTTTTCAGCAGTTTTACTGCTGAAAAATATGGAAGGTTTGTCATGCTGGTTTGTCACTTCATGATCCATTAAATTGCCTTCTCAAACTGAGAGCTACTCTGTAGGTTTCCTCAAAAACTTTCATAAAATAACATCTCACTGAGCTTGTTACAGATAAATATTGTGATGGTTACATCTAATACCGGACTAACAGCAGGTGGGGTAGACCTTGGTTTTAGAAAGGTACTCAGCTGTTAAACTTCAGATCCCCAAAACAAATGAGAAATTCCTTTCATAATGGGAAAGAAATCAGATTTCTGGATAATGTTACAGAATTTGTCTAGTTATTTGTTTTAAACTGAATTAAATTATGTGTAGAAACTAAAGGAAGAACCAACAGGGTAACTAATATAAATCAACAAAACAGAGAGATCTCATCTCTGTATTAGCATATTATAATTGGGCAATACACATCTCTCTCTATCTGAAGAGAGGCAGAAAGGGTATTTACCAGCATTCATAGAGTAGCTCTGTGAAGGGATAGGACTCATAATTGAGACCGATCTCAAGAGGCTTCCCTGGCGCTCCCTTGTATAAATGTTTTTTGTTGGAACATAGTGTCATTTCCCCCACACTTTTTACATTTCACACAGCTAAGTTAAGAGAGAGAAAAGAAAAGGAGAGTTCATTGTGTTATCTCAGGAAAGAGTCAGGCTGATAGGTACATGGTCACCCTGTATCCAGTGGTGACTGATAACTCCCAGTACACTGCATTCCTTTTGCTTTGACTTTTACCCCAGGATTAAGGGCTACAGCAGGATGCTGAGGCTAGCCTCAAATTTTAATATGTCCCATTTTCATGAATCAATTCCAGTCTTGTATAAGGTGGAGAAAAACCGTTCTTACATGTTAAAGGACAGGTACAGAAGGAGGCAAGGCAGGGATTTACACACCCACCTCATCATGGAGCTGCCCTTGTTTCTTCAGAGACAGCACTGTGGTGGTGCAGGAGGAGCAGGGCTGCCCCGTGGGCCACACAGCAACTGCAGGAGCAAAAAGCAGTGGCAGGGCTTCCTTTGGCTCTAACATCCTCAGTGCCCCAACACAGACACTCCACCAGCTGTCTCAGGGAAGGCTGAGGCTTACCCTGTGTAATTGTCACTGGATGCAGATATGCACAATGGCTCTTCCTGCAGAAAGGTAATCCTGGGTTGGCTGTGATAGTTGTCAAGCTTCTAGCACCATTCTACCTTCGTTTCTCAAAGGGAAAAAGCCCTTTCAAGAGATAGAAACCAAATAGTGAGATGAAGGTATGGTAGCTAAACACCCTCGTGCTCATTCCTGAAGCAACAAAAAGCAGGGTCTCTCTCCCTCTGCCAGGGGAAGAGTAATTCTTCAACAAGATGTACTTTTGGGAGACATGAGGGTCCAATAGGCCTGCCAGTGATTTTTCCTTACCTCACACAATATGTTAATATTATCATTCAGTTACCCAAATTCCATTTCGACTCTGCTTAAAAGGGAAAGGTGAAGATTTTAATTTTGCATGATATGCAAAAAAATCATGTATTCAAGCATCTGTAGCAGGACACTCTGCCTAGGCTAGGGTACAGCAGCTCAAACTTTGCCTTATTTACAAGTTGGCAGTGATGGATTGAGCAAAGAGGGTTTTTGCTGTTGAAGAACTGAGACCATCTTGCCAAACAGTCTCAATTTAGCAAGTGCCAGACAGATGCTTCCTGGCTGAGGCTGGCACCAGCATGGGTGTGCAGGCTCTGAGAGGAGTGTGAGAGACAGAACTGTTGAGTAGGAGAAGCCCAAGAGCTGATAATATCTCTTTCCACAATAAAGCACATTTTGCTGAGTAGGTGTATTGGGTCTGGCTGAGCTGGAGTTCATTTTCCCTTGAAGCCCTCACAGTGCTGTGCTTTGCATGGGTAGCTGGAAAGATGCTGATGACACAGCAGTGTTTTGGCTGCTGCTGAGCAGCACTGGCACAGCATCAGCACTGCCACTCCACATTACCTCACCCCAGTCAAGGGCCTGGGGGTGGGCAACATCCTGGGAGGGACACAACTGGGAGAGCTGACCCAAATTAACCAAAGGGATATTCCATACCATGGGGTGTCAGCTCAGATATGAAAGCTAAGGAAAGGAGGAGGAACAGAGTGAGGGACTTTTGCTGTTTACAATGTTCGCCTTCTAGAGCAAGCACTCCACCTGCTGAAACCCTGCTTCCCAGGAAGTGGCTGAACATCTCTTGCAGATGGAAAGTAGAGAATAAACTTTTTTTTCTCTTTGCATATGCACTCCCATACTTTCACTTTTTCTTTTTCTCTATCCATCATGAGTTGTTTTCCATCTTATTCTCTCTCCCCTGTCCAGCTGGAAAGGGGAGTGCTGGAGTGGCTTGATGAGCACCTGGCATCCAGCCAAGGTCAGCCCACCACAGTGGGTACAACAACACATAATTGTACATGACTGACAGTCAATCATTTTATACTATAAAAGAGCAGTCCCACTTTTTCATGGAGGGGATTTCTAGCATACCTCTCTAAGGTATGTGAAGATCCTTCCCTTGCATGGTGATGTCCCTCAAGGCTGCCCTTCAAGGCTGGGTGAAAGTGATTGCTCATGGCCATTGGTATGGGTGAGTAACATCAATATATATTTGATAAGCTAGCTCTGATATTATTGATTTAATAAGAAGTGCACTATATTTTTAGTTTTATTGTGTAGTAAATAATTCTGATTAAAGCCTTTTGTCTTTTTGACCTTTTGTCCTTCTCCATTTTCACTTTTTCAATATTTACCTTTTTTAAAAACATTTTTACCTAATTATTAACAATTTAAAAAAATCTATTTTATTATATTGAATATCTGGTTTGCCATCCTTAATCCTGCAGGACAAACCTCTGTGGGCACTGGGTTCCCAAATCCTCAGAAGCAGGGATTAAATGAAATGTCTTCGTCTTCTCCACAGAGACAGGAGAGATAACCCAACTGATTTTGGACACCTGACTGTATTATANCCCTCGTGCTCATTCCTGAAGCAACAAAAAGCAGGGTCTCTCTCCCTCTGCCAGGGGAAGAGTAATTCTTCAACAAGATGTACTTTTGGGAGACATGAGGGTCCAATAGGCCTGCCAGTGATTTTTCCTTACCTCACACAATATGTTAATATTATCATTCAGTTACCCAAATTCCATTTCGACTCTGCTTAAAAGGGAAAGGTGAAGATTTTAATTTTGCATGATATGCAAAAAAATCATGTATTCAAGCATCTGTAGCAGGACACTCTGCCTAGGCTAGGGTACAGCAGCTCA
The DNA here is from genome assembly GCA_013398075.1 of Notiomystis cincta. Lineage (NCBI taxonomy): Eukaryota > Metazoa > Chordata > Aves > Passeriformes > Notiomystidae > Notiomystis > Notiomystis cincta. Next base: position 50,942 of record VZRX01015121.1, on the reverse strand, counting down.
AACTTTGCCTTATTTACAAGTTGGCAGTGATGGATTGAGCAAAGAGGGTTTTTGCTGTTGAAGAACTGAGACCATCTTGCCAAACAGTCTCAATTTAGCAAGTGCCAGACAGATGCTTCCTGGCTGAGGCTGGCACCAGCATGGGTGTGCAGGCTCTGAGAGGAGTGTGAGAGACAGAACTGTTGAGTAGGAGAAGCCCAAGAGCTGATAATATCTCTTTCCACAATAAAGCACATTTTGCTGAGTAGGTGTATTGGGTCTGGCTGAGCTGGAGTTCATTTTCCCTTGAAGCCCTCACAGTGCTGTGCTTTGCATGGGTAGCTGGAAAGATGCTGATGACACAGCAGTGTTTTGGCTGCTGCTGAGCAGCACTGGCACAGCATCAGCACTGCCACTCCACATTACCTCACCCCAGTCAAGGGCCTGGGGGTGGGCAACATCCTGGGAGGGACACAACTGGGAGAGCTGACCCAAATTAACCAAAGGGATATTCCATACCATGGGGTGTCAGCTCAGATATGAAAGCTAAGGAAAGGAGGAGGAACAGAGTGAGGGACTTTTGCTGTTTACAATGTTCGCCTTCTAGAGCAAGCACTCCACCTGCTGAAACCCTGCTTCCCAGGAAGTGGCTGAACATCTCTTGCAGATGGAAAGTAGAGAATAAACTTTTTTTTCTCTTTGCATATGCACTCCCATACTTTCACTTTTTCTTTTTCTCTATCCATCATGAGTTGTTTTCCATCTTATTCTCTCTCCCCTGTCCAGCTGGAAAGGGGAGTGCTGGAGTGGCTTGATGAGCACCTGGCATCCAGCCAAGGTCAGCCCACCACAGTGGGTACAACAACACATAATTGTACATGACTGACAGTCAATCATTTTATACTATAAAAGAGCAGTCCCACTTTTTCATGGAGGGGATTTCTAGCATACCTCTCTAAGGTATGTGAAGATCCTTCCCTTGCATGGTGATGTCCCTCAAGGCTGCCCTTCAAGGCTGGGTGAAAGTGATTGCTCATGGCCATTGGTATGGGTGAGTAACATCAATATATATTTGATAAGCTAGCTCTGATATTATTGATTTAATAAGAAGTGCACTATATTTTTAGTTTTATTGTGTAGTAAATAATTCTGATTAAAGCCTTTTGTCTTTTTGACCTTTTGTCCTTCTCCATTTTCACTTTTTCAATATTTACCTTTTTTAAAAACATTTTTACCTAATTATTAACAATTTAAAAAAATCTATTTTATTATATTGAATATCTGGTTTGCCATCCTTAATCCTGCAGGACAAACCTCTGTGGGCACTGGGTTCCCAAATCCTCAGAAGCAGGGATTAAATGAAATGTCTTCGTCTTCTCCACAGAGACAGGAGAGATAACCCAACTGATTTTGGACACCTGACTGTATTATACAAACTGTGACCATGAACCATGTCACCCAAGTCCCAAAACTGGCTCTTTCCTTTTGGGCCATCTGAATCCCAAACTGTCTGACACAGACACAGGAGTCTTGTAAACAGATATACAGGGGCAAATTGCAACTCCTGCTTCAGGTCTCGGGAAAATTCGGAGTCATTCTTCTTGTCATTAGAAGACATTAATTAAATCTCTTTGGTTTAATTGAAAAAGAAATAAATCAGAATGTTTTACTTTTCTCCTTTGCTAATCTCAGATTGTTTGCCTTGGTCTTTCTGGTAACTGGCTTTTGCTGAGAGTTTTTCCCCACACATTATGGAGCAGAGAGAGGTGATGCTCTTCAGACACTCTGCCTGCCTTCCTTCCTACAGGTGTGAAGGCTGTGTTTTCAAAGCCAACACTGAACATGCAGGATTCCCAACACAACCCTAACCAGAAAGGCTGGAAATGCAAAATATTTCCTATAGGAGCCTTGCCTCCCACCACAATAAATAGAGCAAGGGAAAGAATGTGCACCTACATTCACTCTGAAGTTCTGTCAGATTATCTCACCAGTGCACAGGGCCTTCTGGTGTACACCACAGCTGCACTTCAGCCACAAATACTTCAGGGGCTTGGGTTAGTTGTCAGGTTAGTTTTCCTTAAGCCTGCTTCCACCAGTCCCCAGTCTTCTTTGTATTTTCTTGTTTAAGATGGAATTTCAAAAAAACCCCATGAAGACAAGAGGGAAGCTCATGTTCAAAACTGGATATTAATAACCACAAAGCAAGCTATTGTTTCAGTGAAAAGCAGTGTTCTCAAGGCATAATGTATTAAACCTAAGTATGACAACAAAGCCTTCTCTGTTCCTCTAGTACCAGTTCTGAAAGGTGTCTGCAGTCTCTAGATGGCACTGTGACTCTTTAGAATGATTAATCTTAAATGACCAACCCTTGTAAAAAAGTGCATTGCCAATTGAGTAAGAAGTCACAGCTGCCAAGTGACTATCTTCCATCCTTTATATATGAGACATGTAATAATAGCTGTATTTATAGTGCTTATTTACTTCTTGGGTCACAGCACAAGCTTGTGCTTCATAAAATACCTCCCTCAGTTTGTTCACAGTCAATACCATACATACAGCCAGCTGGTGCTGTTTTACTTATATGTTCTTTCTTAAGTAATCTGAATTATCCAATTAGAGATTCCCTTTCCCACCATTCAGTCCCTGTTCTTTGGATGTAGCAGTGCCTATAGCCAGGTTGTTATGTCTGATTAGAAGCACATAACTGAAGGGTTAATCAGTTGTTCACAATTGCAGGGTGTGATCAATTAGTATTAGTGAATTCACTGCCAGCCATCATGTTATTAAAGGCAGGGAGATATATATTATCCAAAGTCTGAAATCAATAGAGATAATGTTTTTTCCTGCTTCAAGACTGGAAATGAATATAATTAAGAAGTTTTAAAATATAAGTCAACTTTCTAATCTACATTAATATTCAGAATAGCTACTTGCAGAAACACAAGTGTGGGTGGTGGGGGACGAACAAACCAAAAGCAGGTTCAAGATCACAGGGATCTTTTGTATTATCAGAGTCTGGCATTTAGTCACCTCTTGATTCATAATGATAAAAGCCTCTAACATGATTTCCTTAATGGAAAGCAGCATGATAGCTGTCACAGTGAAAGATCAGGCTTAACATTTTGTATGAGCATTCTGTGTATTTGGGCTGCAGTTGGATATCAGCTGTAAGAGTGCTACAGAATTAGGATGAGAGAAGAACGAGAGTTTTCACAAAGAAGCTTAATCTGTTGCAACCCACTGAGAAGTCCAGTGCATTGTACAATCCTTTCTTATTTGTAATAAATACTTTAGAATAGTGGTATATGTTATCATTATGTGCCCAGACTATGTTTCAACAGGCAGTATAAATAAATGTCATAATGGAGGCACAACAGTTGGAATAAAGTTATCAAGTGAAAATGACAGAATTCTTTGTGGTCATGTACCAAAGAGGCCTAAACTGTTTTACCCTCACCTCTGGGATGAAAAGGCATGCATCTTCCTAACTTCAAATCAAACGTTTCTGATTTGCACAAAGATGATTTCACTGCTATAAGCACAAGGAGAAGCCTAAGCCAAGCCTAAAGGCCCCAAGACAGCCAATTGGTTCAGTTTCTGTTGTACAGAGTGGATGCAGGCTGTACTCAGTCTAGGTGTTATTGAATTCTTAGCACAGCCATCAACAGAGATGGCAAGAGGACTGGGAAAAATAATGATAACCACTGAATTACATAAAATCCTAGAAAAATCTCTCCATGTAGCAAATTTGTTTATAATATCCATCATGGACCAGAGAGCAGTAAGGATAATCCACACAAATATTGCCAATAAATAATGCTGGCTCATAATTTTGTGTCAGATCTCAGTGGGAAAATGAGACACAATTGTAAGATATAATTAGTAAATTCTCGAATAGATGAAGTGAGGAAACTTTAATATTTTTATCTTTAACTTGGTTTTCAAGTGCTACATTTAATTTTTCTAATATCCCCAATGTTCCTCCAAGATTAATTGCCTGTTTTGGACAATTTTCATAGCAACAAGGAGCTTTACCAGAACAGCCAAGGAGTGCCCTGCCCTCAGAAGAGGGCTGGAACGTTCCCTGAAGCAAACTGATGTTAGGGATACCTGGTGCAGGTGCAGGGGTGGAAGAGGAGTGATTTGGTGCCACTTGGGGTCCTGTTCTGCAGGATGAAAAATGATCAGGTTCCAGTTGCTGCTAGTGCAGTGTGTACATCTGGCTTGGACTCTGGCCCCTAACAGCCTGGAGAGGAATGTGTTACATCAGTAAGTGTATTTTGTTGTCATTGTTGTGTAAATATGCTGCTATACAATATGGTGGAAAGAGCAATTACAACTGATGGAGCTCTGAAGATCACAAATCCTCTCCAACAACTAGGCATCATGTGCACTGCAGCTGTCATAGGGATTATGGAAATGGGTGGACCAAGGCAGGCATAGAATTACAGCAATAAATCAGTTTGTACCTGCTTCTTGTCTCAGTGTCAATGAGACAATTTGAACTAAATGAGAAGCTAATCTGAAGTAATCTAGTTTCTGTTTTGCAAAATGAATACCAGATTTTTACTGTCCACATCCACAGAAGAACCAAAATGAAAGCAGTTTTTGTTGGTCCTATCTCCCATTCCCCACATCCCACATTTGGGATTTGAGTATTTCAGAACCTTGCACTGAGAAGCAATAATGATTTTATTGCCTCACTTCACAATAAAATATATCAACTTGTAGTCAGTTTTCCTACTGGAAATCCAATTTTTTAAATGTCCCAATTTGCACTGTAGTTTTCTTTTTTATTTTTCTTTGCCTCATCAGACACCCCACGCACAGAGACAAGGAAAGAGTTAAATACCTTCTCTGGTATCTGCCTGATGCTATAAATCATTATTGCACTTTGTCTGTCCTGGAAAAGTTACATAGGTTTTCCTCATGCAAAATGGACTGGGAGTTCACACAGAGAGCAGCCTTTGTGCAACAATTGGGATAATTTGGATGGGGTACAATAATCCCTCCTAGCTGAGAACAGAGCTTTGGCAATGTTTGCCCCAGCCATCTGATAAAGCACTCCTGTGCTTCTGAACATGGGGCCTGAGTATTTTCCTCTGTTTTCTGATTGTTCAGATACAAAAAATTTAGATTTGTTACAATGGAATATTTGTTATTAATTCAACTATTAATTTTATTTTCCTATTTTATTCTGTTTTGTCAGGACACTCTTCATAGGCTCAGGCTGTGTAAAACTTCTAAAATCAAGGCACTTACTACAAGCTTTCAGCATTTTAACTTGGAATTTCCCTGGGGCTTCCCTTGGCTTTTACTTGAATCTCATTTTTCCTTTCTTTGCTTATGATATGGAGGGATTAGTTGAGTGCAGGTAGTTACTGCCAGTCAATAGTTTCTCTTGTCTTTCCAGCCTATTTGCTGTACCCTGAGAGTCTCAGCAATTATTCTTGGTTCTTTTTCTGTCTCCTTGTTTATCTGTAAGAGGTCCTGTACTAGTAGAAATCTTGATGAATGTTATTGAATCACCAGTGCCTTTTGCTGCACCTCCTTCAGTTTCCTCGTTATTCAAATGCTTCTGATGCATTTTGTGTCTTGTGCTTTGTTTTACATCAATCTTTTTAAATCTATTGCAGGTGTTCACAGAAAAAAACAAGGCTCACCTTTGCATGTTTACTTTCTTAATACAGATTTTACATTTATTCATTGGAAAGTAAACACAATGAAACACCCAAGCCATTAGCATAGTGATGTTTCTCACATCACAGAATTAAAGGGGATTAGAATGTGCTTGTGTAAGCCCAGCTTTTTGAAACTGGAGCTCTGCTCTCCAGTATCCCTTGAAATTGTTGTGTAACATCTTTTTTTATTAGCTGGTTGCCAGTAGCTGTCTTAGTGCTGCCTGGCATTTTGTTCCTTAGATGTGCTTTTTAGTGTTGCTGTTTAGCAAGTGAGGTTGCATTTGGTGTCAGCTCCTTCGCGCTTCAGTCTTTCCAACATGAACCTCAGTCTGCTGAAGGCTACAGCCCAATTACATTTGGCTGACCCAGAAATCAGAGTGGCTCTGGCTTCCTGCACTGGATATGCATGCTCCTGGCTGGCCACAAGAGCCCTGCCTTCTTTCTGGTGGAGGCCAGCACTGGCAGAAGCAACAGTCACATCCCAGGTGGGATATGACTATTTTACACTCTGATACAGAAGTATAAAGACATAAATATCTATAAAGGATGTTATCAGTTGCTGACCTTTACTTCAAGACTTTTGATATTTGCAGAAACACAAGGGAATCCTGTTTGATCAGCTATTATATCCTGCTCTTAAAGAGGCAACAGGCAAAAAAGGGTTTTTTCTGATTCTGTACTGCTATATGGAACACTGCTGAAGTAGCAGCCAGATACTGCTTTGCTTTCTGGGCTGTTACTTCAAATCACTTAGAGAAAATATCAGCTTTAGCTGTATCAATAAAGAGAGGAAAGGTCTTGTGATTGCCAAATTTGGCAATAAGATCTCTACCAATACAGACATCCAGTTGTAATGTTAGCCACTGCTAAATGGAAAGGGAAATTAAATTTTCCTTTTATTCCACTGCAAGTCAGGAGGTAATCTGTGGTATTAAAATAATGGTGCAAAACTTGCATAAATTAAGGGACTCAAGCCCTAAAACATTTTCTCTCAGTAATTTTCTGCTGTTACAAGGAAATTATTATTTTACATTTAATAATGTTCATAATTTTAGGCCTATTATAGACAGCTACAATTGAGTGCCACCTCTATACTAGTCAATCCCATACGTTTTCTATTACTTAATTATAAATCTTTATTTCTGAATAGTATTTACTGTGGAGTTAAAATATAGAACCTGTAGAATAGTATATTGTTTCTAATTGCAGTAAGGACAAAAAACAAAGGCTCTGTTCAAATGGACTGTTCAGCTTGCAGCATATTCTGGATGTGTTAAACAGGGTGTTCAGGGGAAAACCACAATTTTTTTTTGTGCAGAGATTACTTCTGTCTCAGGTTTTAAATCAAGCTCTGTTTTGTATGAAGAACCTCTTTCAAGCAATCACAGTATTTCCTTAGAGAAGTGAAAAATTATGCATCAAAAGGAATGTGCTGGCTAGAAAAGCTAAAATGCTATTCTTAAACCATTTTGAGCAAATTATTTAGTGCTTTTTTTGCTTTGTAGGCACAGGATTCAACAGCACATAGCTGAAAATAAGGAGCTGAAATTGGGAATTTTTCTGATTTCTCAAGCTAAGCACTACTGCCATTTTAAAGTGACTTTGTGATATGGTTCATAATCCCTTTGACCTCTGTACAGCTACTCTGCCTTTTAGATATGTTCTTTGTACTTAGAGTTGGACTACCACACATAACCTTGCTTGTGTAACCAAGGTCAAAATAACTCCATCTGTCAGTCTTGAATTCCATAAATTATACCACCCCTGTGTGCTCTGAGGCAAGAAAAAGCTTTCAGGCAGTGTTGCTGGCTAATGAATTCAGCCCTTGTGTGTGTTACAAGAGGGTCATCTTGCCATACACCATTCAGGTGATTGGAAGAACAGGCACAGCTGCTTCTTGGAAATTTCTCTGACAAGCTTGGGGCACAAAGCCAGTGCTTTTCAAAAGATTTCCTCTTTATGTCAGTGCTTTAGCATGACACTTTCCTAACAGTCCTGTTCTGCCAGCTCCAAAAATTAATTCCTTCTTGGTGTCCTACCTTTCCCCGGTTGCCCAGAGTGACTTCAGAGGCTGACCATGATTATGTGCTCCAGATCAGTAAGGAAGAATTGGTGCTTTCTGCTCTAGTGCACACCATTTGCTCTTCCTGTGGCCTATTAGGCTGACCATTGCTGAAAAACTCTGACTCCAGAAATAAATTCTATTTCAGACAGAGCAAAACAGAGAAATGTGGCAAAATCCCATTTCTGCAATCACACAATAGTTAAGGGTTTTCAAGACCTTTACACAACTTACCCTTGCTTTTTAATAAAACTTGTTCAATTGTAGCACAAAAAAATAATGCAGATTGATGTTGGGGCATGTGCTAAGAGAAGGCAAGCAGTTACATGTCCAAGCATGGCTTGGAATCGTCCCCTATTTTTGCTTTTGGAATGGAAGCACTAAACCATCATCTTTCTGGCACCATTCAGGGTCAGACCTAAGTTTTTGCTTATGCTTCATATCTATATATTGGTTGAAGGAAGAGCTCAGTGACAGAGACAGTGGGCAGCCCTTTGCATCAGAAAGAGTTCCCTAACAGTTTAACACTCCATTGCGCTGGGTCATTCTCCTTGAGCTCACAGATCCTGCTCCAGCAGTTTATATATCACACTTCATTGCTTGAGCTTGATTTGGCATAGGCAAGGCCAACATTAAAATGTCCTCAATAAAGCAGGACCATTTGGACTCTTTATTCCCTGTTTTGGGACTCACTGTAATGAGACAACCATTACAATCATTTCCAAAACTCAGAGGATTAAGCCCTCAAATAGTCTGTCATAAATGCTAAGTCAGCTCAGAGCTGAGCTACAGAAGTAAAGCATTCCTCAACACTTAGAATGAAAACTTTTTACAACTCAGATTTTAAAACTTCTTTTCCAAGGAGGAACAAGAGTTCCAAAAGAGACAACACACTAGCATTCATAAAATTGAAGATTGCATCTCTTACCTTTGATGAGCATGTAATTTTTTGTTACCAATCCCCTGTAAATTCAAGCATTTCAATTTTCAGAAGGAATTGCTTCCAATAAATAAGCAGTGTCTGGGATGAATGAGGATTAGATGATTTATACTTGTGAGTTCTTCTCTTTTTAACTTGCATTGGTTGCAAAATGCTGCTGTTGCAAAAGTTTGGGGAGTTTTCTGTGTGTTTAACACACCAGTACTGCCTCAGCATCCCCCTTTGGACCGTGCAGTATTCTCACTGCAGCCATGCTGATGGTCCCATTGCAAGTCAGCCCTTCTGTTTTGCTAAAACCTGGAAACAAATGGGGAAAGCTCTGTTAGCTGAGCCCTTAAATAAAAAAAAAAAAAAACATGAGCAAAGAATCAGAGCATGGCCTTTGGTTATGTGCTAGACCATGAAATGTTATTTCACCATGAAGGACAGATCTGCCAGGTGAATTGAGATCAAGTTAGAGAGGGTCACAAACAACTAAAACCATGACCATTATATTACTCAGATGTTTCCTTACCCCAAGAAACATCAACTGTTGCTCACTGAAGTTTATCACCTCAGTGCAAACATTTTAAAAGTACAGATTTCAATCAGTTATTTTCATTGTCTGCAGCTCTAACATTCAAAATCAGAATAAATGGTAACCCTTGAGAGATGGATTTGCTGATGCAGCTGGCTCATTCTATGTCTAAATGAAACATGATCTCCCTAAGGCTAAAGGTTGTTTCAAAATTATTTACCTAAAGATTGATGGTATCCATGGGCTTATTTCATTACTTCATTACTTGTTTTGTTAAGTTTTCCCATCTCCGCCATCTCTTACCAGCCTCTCTAAGAATGCTTTAGCTTTACATTGCCTCTGTAGCTAGGACTTTATTTTTCCACTGAGAATCCCTGCATAAGCAACTGAAAAACTTGTGTACTTTTTGCATAACCAACAGTTTTGTAGGAAAAAAGCTAAGTTACATTTCGTGTTTATATGGTAGCTGCCACTTTTCTAGCTTGGCAGCCACATTAAACAATATATTCACAATCTGTCCTTGAAATGTTGTACTTTTTGTAACTAAAACTCATTGGAAGAAGTTACATGTCCAATGTGTAGGTATGAGACTGATATACTTGTCACAAGTATATTTTTTCCCTGTTGGCACTGTCTGAACTTTTATTTGATCATTATCATGTTGATTCTAATAAAGAAATTAGTATTATTAGTGGGTGTTTTTACATGTCTAATGGACAGGGGGATTCTTTTCTTCTTTAGCACATTTGGGTGTTTTCTTCAGTGAAAATGCAGATTTTCAGGATTCTTATACCACAAATTTGTTTATTTATTAGTAGCAGTGATTACACTAGTTGAATGTTCCTGTTCAATGTGGTATATTTAAACTTTAAGAACAGTAGACTAACAATATTTGATTTTTCATGGGATCTATCATATAAAAATATTACAGCTAAACAACATTTAAAAAACCAAAACCAACCCAAAATCCCAAACCCCAAACCTGATAGAGTAGTTGATTAAAAAGAGTTGCCCAACATTTTGTCTGAAAACTGTATCTCCTTTCACTTTTTTAAGGAAGAGAATGATTTTAGAATGAAGGAAAGATTTTGCTATGAATTGTGTGCAAGTCAAGTAAACTTTGCTGAATCACAAAACAAAGGACAAAATGATTTCTTTAAGAGAAATTCACTGATTGGTAGTGATGTGCTAACAGAAAACATCCATCAACATGTAGGTGAGGTGAGGTGGTGGTAGGGACATCTTCATTTGGGTAACAGTGATCCAGCTCTCAAGAAACTGGTCCAAATCTGATCATACATATACATTTATTTAGAATAATTATCTGTGTTCTCAACACTTGCTGGATTTCTGTGGGTAGAAGACTTTCCTTTGAAATTTATCTTACCAGCATTCAAGACTGAGAATTTAAGTACTTAAATTAAATTGCATTGCACTGTTGTGTACATTACCACTCCCCTGTCTGTTAAATAGGTATTTATAGCCTGGGAGGAAGGCTCAGAACCAACTGTGGTTATATGTACGTAGTTACTTTGGTGGTTTCCAAAGATAAAGCAGTGCTTCAAAGTGACACATCACTGTTTCTCTCTTGCCAGCTCTGCTACTTTATGCACAGTAAACAGGATCTGCTGTGAATTGTTCTGGATGTGATCCAATTGAATGCTCAAATGCATCCTTACCTTTAACTATGCAAATATCCCTGCTAAGTTAAATAGGTGCATACAAGACAAAATATGTGCTACTCAGGGCTTTGGTGAATCATGACCAGAATGCACAAACCCTGCAGGATTGCATCACGTAGGGCTTATTTCCATTGTCCTTGACACTCACACTGATATTTATGGGGATTTCACTGTTAAGGTCAGGACAGGCTGGAAAGCAAAACAACTTCGTTTATGAAAGTAAGCAATTTAAAATCTCAGTGTGTATATTGTATGTTTGACATGAGGGATTGTACCTAGAGAAAGTGGGATTTTACAGTTTAGAACAAGAATTCCAGACAGAAAATTATTTTTAAATGCAGAATGATACTTTTCTTTCCAAATGGAACCTGTTTTGTTCTTCTTTTGGCGATCTTTAAGAACTATTATAGTCAGAGAAATTCTTTTACTTGATAAAAAAATTATAGTCATTTGTTTCATAAGAGCATCTATTACAGGTCTTACATGGTTATAGAATTTGGACAGAATTAATTTTGCTATTGAGTCAAAAATATAGACTCTTTCTTCTGCTGGTAGTCACAACTTTAAATCTGTGAAGAATACCATAGTGGATAGGAACCTATTAAAGTAGTGACAAAAATAGCCAGTGACTCAGATTGAAAAGGATTTTAGGCTTTTGTCACATGAAAAACACATAGGGCTAAAAGCAAGACCCTGACATGGCCAGGCTCATGCATCTTTCCACAGCTGGAACAAGCACATTCCCCACAAACAGCCTATCTCTGGATCCATGAGATTCAATAAATAGCAAGTAAATTGTCATGGCTACAACCTAGGATGAGCCTAAATCTGAAGTACTTTTTATGGCTCTACTTGGAAGACAAAAAGCATAATTACAACTACCTCACTGAAGTGAAATGTTTTCACATGTGCAACTGTTTGCAGAGGTGTTTCTATTGGCACAAGTGGGAGCCAGGATATATTTTGTATTCAGTTGTAGGATAACAACAGCTTTCAGAGATTCTGCAGTTAGTCTGGTAAATAGGAGAGATTTGTTTGGTTCAGGCTATCCCTCAATTTTCCTATATGTTTTTCATCCCTTACATGCTCTGTAGGCCTCTACTGATTATGCTTTACCTTTCCTTTTCTCTTCTGGGCTTTTGCAGGAATGCAGGAAAGAAATTTATCTGTTGGGGCAGGTGGGCAGAGGCTGAGCAAGATTTAGGCAGGAAAGAGTAGAGGTGAAATTATAAGAGGGATAAATCAGACTCTTCTTCCCTGCAGCTTTCACAGAGCTACCAAGCCCCTTGAATAGCCCAGTCTACCTATATTATAGAACTTCCTTTCAGCCACAGGTAGCACAATCAAAAAAATCTAAAATCCCCCCCATTTTCTCATATACTCAGAGATTCTGCTGTATGAGGTACAGCAGGGTGGAATTTAGGTGTTTGTCAGCACTGGAGTGAGCAGAGAACTATTCTGCATTTCAGTTTCTATCTCTAAAACAGCAATGCTGGCTCTTCTCTGTATCATAAGAACATCATGCCTGTATATGCACTTTTACACCTGGATACTGCAGTGAGAACAGAGCAAAGACAACCTTGTTACATGTAAAACTGTACTCCTTGGGAGATAACCTGTTTCCTGCATGGCCTGCAAGCTCTCCTTTTTATTCAGTCCAAATAGCAGCTGCTGGCAGGTCCCTGAACCATCTCCATCAGTGTGGAACACTGAGGCTTCTCCTGAGCAGCTTGGCTGGCTGCTGCAGGCAGGCAGTGCTCTAAGTCCATACCAGATTGCTCCTTCTTCTTCTTGACTTGGGGAAACGTGGGATGTATTAGTCTTCAACTGACTATGTCTCACTTGCTCCTACATCCTCCTCCTCCCCAAATTGTCTTTCTACTTAATATGCACACAAAATTACAGTGAATTGATTTCATCTGAATTTGAAATGATCTTTGTATTAGCCTTGCTTTCTGAAAACCCTTTATTTTCAACTACACCTTTTATGACCCAAATCGTAGTCTGAAACTCTGATTATTTTATTTTGTAATAGGAAAGGCTGGTGTTTCTTTGTTAAAACAGCTGCAATAATGACACATTTATATTCTGAGGATGAGGCACATTTAAACTTCCAGAATTTCTGTACACCTGTATTTGTTCCAATTATGCAAAAAGCTCATGTTCTTAACAAGACATTCAGTTTTATAGTAGAAATCTCTAATTTTCAACATGTCCATAGTTTCACATGGCAAAACAAGACTTCTTGTTGCCTTTTGAGTCCATTTAATCAGCTTGGCTGTTGGTCTGTCTGCCTCTGAAGTTGAGAGCAAGTGTCTCTTTCAGGTCACAGCTTGTGGTTCTGCCTAGTGAACCTCCAGCTATTTCAAAAAGCCTTAATAACTTTTGAGAATTTTGATAATTTTCATACATATTTTATAGACTGTTGAACTGCTACCCCTTCCCATCTGCTATTTACTCTTCTCTAGTTCAGGAGAGCATTGTTATTCCATGTAGGGCTAATGCAGTGCAATGGAGGAATCCAAACACCAGAAATAATCAAAGTAAATGGTTTTCTGATTACCAGTGGGATGCAGATTCCTTCTCACCATCTGGGAAAATAAATAGTGGCTTTTTTTTTTCCAGGATGTTTGCAACATAAGAGAAAATGCACAGTTTTATGGGTCACAGGAAATGTTAATCAGCCCTTGAAGCATCAAATATTGTCTGCTTTCAGACACAGCACTTCAGTAATTAAAAACTTAGTTTATCAGTTCAAAAGGCAAAGTAGCATCACAAGCAACTTCTAGTGTATAACTGCATGCTGTATCCCTGCTGCTTTGATGGGCCACACTCTTCCTGGGAAGCCATTTTAGAGCTGGAGCAAATAAAAGTAGTTTACCTCTATCTGAAATTTTGGTCTCAAATATTTTAAAAATTCCATTTACACTGTGTTTTGTTGATGCTGGTCGTGGTTTTTCTCCTAATACCAAGAATAAATCACTTCCTGATTTAATCATGAGAGTCCAGGAGCTGGGTGGGATTCTTGGTCTAGATCTGGAGCTCCTACACTTCAAGACATTCAGCAAGGTGATTTCTATAAGCTTCAAGTACTCACCAAGGGTATTGTTTCTAGGCCATCACTTCAGTTCTATCATCACAGCTAAAATTAAAGTTACAAACTATTTTCCAAATGTCATGTGTGTGAGCTTTTAATTTATGCTGAATGCTTGACTCTATTTCACCAGCTTGTTTTTCAGAAAAAGAAACAGAAGCAGAACCTTCTGCAACACTCCTCCTCATTCATCCACAAAGTAATTTGCAGACATCCCTAATAAAGGAGCATGGAAATTAAAACCAGTTAATTGAAAAATAACTGAAAAGTCATTAAAGTGATCTTCACAACCTTATAAATGAAAGGTAATTAAAAAATGGAAGTATGACATATGTAATTAAATATAATATGAGAAAAGTTTGTTTGTTATTACATGAAGCTTTCAGACTAATTACTGTGCCAAATTTGTGAGAATTGTACTGATTAAAAAGGGAAAAGGAAATAAATAATGTCTTCCTTATAGAAAATATAACTGTCTTCACTACAAAAACTAGAGTTTACTCTAAAACATCAGTTCTCATGAATTAGCTGAAATGCTCCATCTTTGCTCCACCTCATTCTTCTTCCATGCTTCTTGCAGAAGAATGTGGTGATTGTTCTGGCTATGAGCATTAAAGGGGTAAATTGAATTTTATCTGCTCTGCAGAAGTATTAATATATTCAGCAGCCAGCTGCTTCCCATTGTCCTAAGCTAAAAATCACCTTTCACTTTTTGCAGTGATTATTACACTTAAATTTGCAAAAGAATTATTTGCATCACTTTCCTTAGTTGTGTGTCTTCCCAAGATCCATGAATTAGTCACCTCTCAGACAGTTCTGTAGGCTCTCAGCTTTTAGTGAAGAAATCTCCAGGGTTTTTTTGTTTTGTGGTTTTGTTTTTTTTTTTTTTTTTCTGAAATACATGAAGAAAAATGTACAGTTTTCTTGACTCAAGAAACTAATGTGGGTAGGACTATTTCTGGCTATAACATTTGAAGAGGTGACTCTGAATTTAACATTTTCAGAAATGCTCCAGAGCCTTAGGAGCACAATAGTGTGGTGACTGCTGTGGGTATTTTGCTGCTGTAAAGTATTTCAGAGTTCATGTAGAACAAGCACTGCCTGGTACTTAGAAGTATCCTTTGCAGCTCCACATTAAACTAAGCACAGCATTAACTTTGAAACATTTCACTTTGAAATCTCTAAGCCCTGGAATAGCTTGGGAAAATGCAATAACTCTCTTACCCTCCAAAGAAACCCAGAACCAGCCAAAGGACTTTCCCACAAAGATGCTCTAGCATGGAGCTAGGTTTCTCCACTGCTTGGACACTTACTAAAATTTGAGCAGGGTTCTGTAGTTTCATTATCTCAGTGCAATGTGCACATACATAAATTCCTCTGTGCCCCCAGTGCCAGGGAAAGTTCTCCAAATGACAGAGTCCTGGGAGCTCTGCAGAAAGGCACATCACACCCACCTTCTTCAGTGGATGGTGGATAGAACAGGACTTTGGCTATCCAGCTCTGGTGCTTAATCAAAGCTAGACCATTTTTGGATGTGTTTATGTAGGTTCCCCTTAAAAACTCTTTTTACAGAATAAACACTGAATGACAGAATGAACAGGGTTCTCCCACGGACCTCCACACAAACCAGTGATGTTAAACGAGTTGTAGAACAACAGTTGGGCACTTCCCCACTCCAAGGGTTTGTAGTTGACAAGTGCTGTACAGTTACTTCCAGAATTTTAACAGGGGTTTTAGGCTTAGAATAGAGGCTGTTTTTAACTACAGTAATGCTAATAAGTGATTAAAGCCGGATGTGAAGGAGTCTTTAAGCTACCATGAAAACCTAGGGCTGATTTTGAAACATTAATGGAAGAACTAGAAAACAACACACACAAATCTTTTAAGGTTGATTTCCCTGCACAGCCAATGTTAAATATGGTTTATCATCATTACTTGCTTTTATATTCAATTTCAAGTCTCTGTCTGATGCTGATGCTGCGTTTGAAGTCTACTGGAACAGGCAGCTCCTAAAAAACACCCAGAAGAAACTAACCCTGTATTCAACTGCAACAAAGTGATGTGAAGCAAAAAGGACTTCTAAAGAAAAGGTGTGTACATTTGCTATTTAGACACATTTATTTTTTTTAAACATGCCTATCACAGGTGTGTGTTTTCATATCCTTTCTAATCTGTGGATCTGGCTTATAACAATGAAATCTTTTCACTTGTCCTTCCCTTTCCTCCCTATTTCCTGAATTTGGGCTCTGCTTGCAGCTGGGAGGCATACTTTGACTTAATTTTAAGAAAGTGTGCAAAAAGTCACCAGGACTGGATCTCACCGTTGTCCTACTTTCTGTTTAGGAGTAAAAGACATCACAAGGCTCTTCTGGGACATCAGGTGCTAAATTTCTTGTCTGCATTACAATTGTTGCAACTTGTGCATCTGGCATAGTTACAGCCATGGGTAGTCATGGGTAACTGTTTTGCTTTAAATCAATATATATCTTAAGTAGGGTGGAAAAATCCAACCACCTCATCCAAGGCCTTAATTCACCTTGAAAAGGGACCCTATTAAAATTTTTTTGATACATACTGTCCATATTGGCATAGTGGAATAAGGATGTAGGAGGTCTTCAGTTACATCTGACTTTTCAAAAGTCAGACTTTACAAATTAACTAAATTTTGGAAAATCTGTATTGGTACAGATGTGATTTACAAGTGTAGGTTTGCTGGCTTGGGTTGGATACCTGGGAAGCATTTTACAGTTTGCATCTGAAAGGAACATTGTATGGCCTCAACTCTTTCCTTTGTTAGGGAGAGAGTAACCCTACTGTGCTGGAGAACCAGAGACAGACACCAGACAAAACACAGGGACTAAACCCTAAACTGTATTTATGCATTTACACTGTCTCCTCGAGGGCAATTCATTCCTCTCTTCTCTGCCTTGGTTTCCTCTGTGGAATGAGAGGCAGAAGTGACAGCTATGTAAATATTTTGCACTTCAGGTATAGAGAGGGATCCAATTAAAAAAACCCAAACCCCCAGCAATTACCAGGATATTCACCAGAGCATTCTGCTGCAAGGAGTATTTGAAGGAACTGGGGCATCAGGTAGCAGCAGCACCTCACCACCTCCTCATTCTTGACTAGTGAATTACAGGACACATTGAAAAGCAGAGACAGGCACTCAGATGATCATGTTCCTTGAAAACATTTTCAAATTGCAGAGCTCTCACAACTACTTCTCTTCATTTGGCCGAGAAAGAAATATCATCAAACTACTGAAAGAAAGCAATTCATGAAAACTCTCATGCAAGATGATATCCAGATGAAAAAGTCTCCAGTGGAATGAATATCTTCCCAACTCTGAACTAGACACACTTGAGTGACAGCCATTATACACAGGACTAGGGGCCGAATACTCTCATATTCTTGTCACGTTCCCAGTGCTTTTTACCCATCTTAAGGTTTTTTTGCTCATACTTTCAAGCAGTTCAAAATCATTTATTTGTCATTTTTTATTGTGCCAGCTGCTTATTCCTGGTGTTATCTAATAGGATTAGGGGGATGCAGAAGGTGGGGATGTGCTGGCCCTGTAATACTTTGAGAGATTAAATGTTTTCTTTGTAACATTTCAAAGTCTTATTTCATTTTGCACCAATTTAAAATGGAATGATTTTTCCCCTCCCCTCCTTCCCCACCTCCTCCTATGTTTGAAGAGCGGTGTGTCACCTTGAAAAGCAGCATGTGGGATCAAGATGAGAGAGGCGGGAAAGAAAAGCTTTCAGGAGCTGATCTATAGTCCTGTGGGAATCAAAACCGTAAATCTGAAAAGCACAGGATTAGCTATAATCTGAGATTTCAGGAGTGAAGTAATGAAACTGCATGCTCTTCTACACTCTTCTTAAAAGTAAAAGTAGTTTTCTCCTTAGAAAGAGTGGCATAAAACATCAGGTAAGATTTATCATTGCATCTCAGAAGCAATTCAAAAGGAACCTTACACATTTGCTAGAATTCTGCAATTTATATAGATACTTCCCTTTTTTTCTATAAATAAATATTTCCTAACAAGTGGAATGGTATTAAGATATTAAGAAACCCTACTGCCCAATAGTTAGTTAGAAGTACACAGCACAGGAACCCACAGGTGCATCCACAGAGCCTCCTATGGAAATTAAGATACATTACCTAACAATCCTGTTACAACGTGGACAACGACAGATATAAGATACGTTCTAGGTAAGGAGATACTGCTGTCATGGACACCTCTGAAACCCTTTGTCCCTTCCATGAGCAGAGTGTTTGGTGAGGAAGAAGGATCAGGGAGTGGAATATTTAAAGATACATAAAGGCAATGGCAGTTATGCTTCACAGGAGGCATTGCTTACTTTAATTTGGTCTCAGCTGCTTTCACATACAGAGTACATTAACTGAGGAAAGTGGCCAGGCTGCAGCTGGCTTTCACCCTGACTAGCAACTTAAATAGCCTTGACCTCCTGTGCATGAGTCTCTCTTGTCATCCTTAACTGCTCACACATGACACAAGTCAGTGCTATCAGGAAGCAGTCTTATTCCCATGCTGCAGACACATGCCAAGAGCTCTTAAGGAAAGAAAACTAAATCTCTAGGGCTTGGTCAGAGGAGTTCCAGATCCAGGTTGTGGTCAAGAGGACTTAACTCTTTACTTCCTAAATCGCTGACTGTTAAATCACACACAGATTATTGCAAGAGAAAAAAAGCACCCCAGGTTTCAATTACATAGGTTGCTTTGCATTTAAGCTTTACATTTATCCTTAGACTTTTCTGAATCCTGTCTCTTTCACCATTTCTTTCTTACCCTGTTCTCTACCTCATTTCACCTTTCCTACCAAATGTGCATTCTGCTAGATTTTAACTCCTACTTTTCCCTGTGATTTTGATGATGCACATAGGGAAAGTTAATGTTCAAAACCAGCAGCTAGTGATATATCAAAGCTGCTAGAATGAGCTGGATTATGCAAGCAGACATTTAGGTAAGAAACCTGCCTTGTATCTATTTACTTCTTCCACAGCAGATTGATCCATTTGCTATTGGTAGGAAGATGCTCAGTGTAATTCCAAAGCAGAGATTCCCATCCATCCTCCTCCACTAATCTTCATAAGCATTTGGCTTGAAGGAGTCATTATATCCCAAATTCATCTTGCTCAACCTCTCTCTTATGCCATTTTATTAACACCTGGGATGTGACTGGAGCATTTAGGGTTTCATTTGTAACCTGTATGGAACCTAGCTACAGACATGGATGATAAATGAAGCACCAGGTTCTACGTGAAACATTATTACACAATACATCAGTTTTATGCCAGAGTTACTGATGTTTTCATGGTCTCTCTATTCAGAGAAATGGGCCTGTACTCACAGGGGCTTCATAATTTGAATAGCAAGCATCTTTTAGATTGACAAAGTCATTTGTAAAACCTGCATCATGACTCGAGGCTAGTTATGTAAATCAGAAGCTTTTTCTTGAAGTGAGAGTTGCTGTTGCTTTCTGTTGATAAATGTGGTCTGCATGTGCTCTGGAGAAACTCCTAATCGCTACCAGTATCCTGAAAATAACATTATGCTAATGAAGGCCATTTTTCACTTGTAATCCTGCCCAATTAAATTTGAGCAATGGCTTTTTGCATGTGGATGTATATAACTTGATTTCCTGAACAATTCTTTTCTCGTGCCATAATCAGGGTAAGATCCCACAAATTCTGAGGTACAACACCTGCAACAGCTCTGCTCTGAGTCATGACAAAATGCATGTTTCCTACTTTGTCCCAACACAATCTGAGAAAGAGTCTTCAACAAAGTATTTCTGAACCTTCCTGGTAAACCTGAGTTGAGCTGGTAGACCCTTTGTTAAACTAAAGAAACTAAGTCAAATATTACTAAGTAGCTGCTGATTTTTTTTTTTTTTTGCCTCTAAAAGATGTTTTTAAATATCTCTTAAATGTATCTCCAAGATGTAAATTAAGGAAAATTTGATTTAGTGCACAGAGGTGACCCGTTGCCAGCAATGCCAGATTTGATGAATTCGCACAAACTCTTCATTGCTCTGGTTCTTCCTACAAGTTCCTTCTTTTTTTCTGAATTTGTCACATTTCCTGTCCTGTTGCTTTGCCAAAATCCTGATAATCTGAACAAAGAAACCTCCCAGTAATGCTTTGCACATCATGCTGTATTCTCACTTGCTGTCCTCATTATCCAATAGCAAAGCAAGTATGCTATATAATTAAAGTTGGGACTTGAAACTTCAGTGTGACAAAGCTTTTTTTTGTTAATCCTGTTATTCTAATGTTCTACTAAGATGTGAAACAGTATTTTCAGACAGCTTTAGGAAAATGGTTGAAAAGTTCTAAGTCCACTTCAAATCCTAAAATTTCCAATTGGGAATGTTTTCTATTGACTGCTGATGCTGGAAAAAAGGGAACAAATTCCCTTTTGGTGTGAGGCTAAGCAGAATGGTTCTGAATCACCCATCCCTTCCTGCCACTGAAGCAATGAGGGTCTTACTGGTAACTACAAAACTCAGCTTGCTTCCCTGTGAGCTTGTTGCAATCTCTAGCTTATTCATGGGCAGCAGGAACATTCCATAATTTAAGATTTTACTGTATTCCCATGAAATACTCTGTTTTGATTTCCTTTTATATTCAGAAGGAGGAAAGATGAGCTTTTCAAGAGGCTTAGTTTAATTATCAGAAGATACTATCTAAGAAAAGCAGCTGTAAGATTTAAATAACTTCAAGTGGCCATTTAGAGATCTGCAAAGCATTCAGTCTTTTCATATTATTTAAGTATTGTAGGACTCAACAGCCATGAGAGACTAGAAAATGTATTTCTAAATTAATGAGAAAGTTATTATGAAAAAATTCTAGTAGGTTGACGGAGATAACCTACCTACACTCTCTTCATTTTAGTGTTTCATGCTGAGCTAATTAGCACTTTCTAATGCAACACTATTTCACAGCATTTGCATTCTAAGTGCTGGAGAGGGAACAACGACTCAGATGAACAGGTTTAGAAATTGGTATATTGAAACTTTAGGAAATGTTTAAACATGAGGGGATTAAAAGGTACCATTTATAAGCTAGGTGGCTGTGCTGCTGAAGAAGACAAAGGTAAGTAAAAGCTACTTCAGCTCAGTACTTTCCCAAAAGAAGATCACTTGAACATGCATCAATAGATATAGTCTATGATCTGCATGAGGCCCAAACCTTTTTTTAGTATCAGGACAGAAAACAAAGGACTTACCTGTTATCAGTTGATTTTTAGTTCCATCTACTATGTGTCTGACACTTTGCAACCACAGATAAATATAGTCCCTCCTCCAAGATCCTTTCTGCCCTCAAAGAAAGGAGCCTACTGGGCAGAAAAAGCAATAAATTGTAACAATGACAAGGTCTCACATAAATATTATAGTAGTTATGCCTGTAAAAAACTGCTGAATTATTCTGGGGGCCTGACAGTGAGAACTGGGACATGAAGCAATGTTTACACACACATATGCATGTAAGCATATATGCAAATGGATATTAGTCCAGAACACAAAGCACAAAATAGTCACATGGGTAGTTTGTGCAATATTTAGAATACATTAAAAAATTGTCCTTTATTCCGATTTTCATGTTTTTGTAGTAATGTTTAGCAAGCAATGTAATACTGATAGTTACTTATGTATACATCCAGTTTTTGAGAGAGCATTAGTCTTTTCAGGAACTTTAACATCCTTGCCTAAAATATACACATAATAACTAATTACAAGGAAATCTAACTCCAGTCTTTCAATATGTACATTTACCAATGCAACTATAAAATAATTCATAAAATACCTGCAGGTTTTCTTCATATTCTTTCCAGCTTCAAAGAAAATCATCTGCTAGATCACATTTACAGCCACCAAGAGATTCCTTATTATAAATGGAAATGAATATTAGAAGACTGAGTACCAATAGTGAAAGATAAATGACCCTGGACTAAAAAAACAATTAGGTTCTCCTGCTATTCTTCCTGTACCTTGCCAGGAAAATTACAGACACAGTGCATTTTACATTGAAAACTTACTGGTTTAGCACAGCATGTGAGTAGCATAAGCCTTGCTTCGTTTTTTTCTTGAGAGCTTTAAAATTTAATTTTGTGTAGCCAGTCTCAGAGCCAACAGAGTATTTCAGTTGCCTGGAATAAAGGCAATCCCCAAGTCTTATGAATGTAAAGGGACTAATTTTATTTCAAATGTTGATATCCTTAGAAGTATTTTATATATTTCAGGGTTTTTGTTCTTTGGCCTGAAGAAAAAACAAATTGTCTTTCCCTTTCAGTGCTTTAATGCAAATTACCTTAACAAGCCACCAATAATTCCTCTTTTCAATCAAAATAATGAAATCCTAAGATGAGCACCTCAAGCAAATATTATTTTCATGCTACCCTGACCACCCAGTTGATCCAGTGGGCACTTCTCACAGCAGCATATTTTTTAGAGGTCCCATTCATTTCAAGTACTTTCTGAATGCTGGCTTTCAGTATGCCTTCATTCATTAACACTGTTAATTAGATGCTGGGTTTTTTCATTGGACTTCAAACAATATCAGTATCAGTGCTCTTAGAGACAGCTGAAAACTCAAGAGCAATACTCAGTGACCATGGAGCAGCCCCATACTTACTCTCAGACTGTGTGGTACTCAGTTACCAGCTGGTACTCAGTTACCATGACACCATTAATATGCAGGAATTACTAAACACCACAAATTACTGCTTTTCCTTCCCCCTTCTGCTAAAATAATGTGTTGTTGTTCACTAGCACCAGAAATGGCTAGCAGCTCCTGTAATTCCTGTTAGTTTAATTTTAGCCTGCATTTGTAAAAGCAGCCAGGAATCTGGATGCTTACCTGACCTTGGTGGAGCCACCCTGCACAATCCGTGCCACTGACAGTACTCCACACTTTTCCAAGCAGGTTTGCTCTTGGATGTCCTCAGCCACTTGACCAGGAGTCATGGCAGCCTTGACACACTGCACAGCCTCTAGCAGGAAAACAGCTAATACACCAAGAGACAAACAGTTCCTTTGAAGCTCTTTAATTTCTGTCCGTACAAGGTGCCAGGAGTTATGATTCCCTCATGTGTAAAGATTCAAAGTTAACAGGTAAAACAACCTTGTGTTGCTGGCATGAACAAACTGCTGAAAAGAAAGCTCTGCATGGAGCTGCATTTCATTGCACTCTGTTTTGTGTGTGTAGAACACTGGAGCAGGTTGCCCAGAGGGGTGGTAGGTGCCCCATCCCTGTAAGTGTCCACAGTCAGGTGGGACAAGGCTCTGAGCAATTTGATGTAGTTGAAGATGTCCCTGATTATTTGCAGGGGGGTTGGATTAAGTGACCTTTAAACTCAATTCCTTCCAACCCAAATTACTCTATAATTCTATGATTTAGGACAGGAAGAGTTTAAAAAAAAATCAAGGGCCACAAAAATTTAAGCAAATAAGAAGAAAATGTTCATGTTGCTTTTCAGTCCAAGGAAGCTTCCCCAAAACATTAATAACCTTTAGTCCATAGCACACAAAAACTTTGAAATAAAGTTATTTTGCACCAAAGTTTAAAATGTAGGCAAGAGTATTGAAATGGGATTTTTTCATTCTGGAGACAGATGATCATCAAAATCAAGTATTTTTCACAGTCCCTTTCAATATAGTGACATTCTCCAATTTACAGTCGTTTTGCCAAAAGTGAGAAAAAAAGAAACCCCAAACCCACAGACATACCTGTCTGGCTTGTTGGCTAATTTCTGTTTTAAGGTAGATTTTTAAGCTGCTTCTGTGTTGAAGTAGCTTCCAAAAACTAGATGTTCAAAATACTATAGATATGTGCATCCTGAATAGTAATCCAGGTTTTCAATTCTTCTTTGGACAGCCTTTCATGAAGAGGAAAAAAAGAAGACACAGGACAAAATTGGTTGTTACCTACTTAAATTCCCAGTTACAAGACAGCTATTTCTTGCAAAGCAAAAAGGGAGCAGAGTAGATAAACCAGTCATTTCCTTCAGCCAGAGAGTTTCCAAACTTTGTCACTACTTGGGTAACCCTAGAATTTACCTAGTTTTGTAGTATTCATGGGATTTATATCCATCCCCCATCCCTTTTGCATTTATCTGTAGGCTTCAAACTCTAGAGTCAAGTCCAAGGGTTCTCCAAATGCAGCAGCATATCAGGTTCACTTAACAATAAAAGCAAGTCTGCTCTTCGTACTCCCTCTTAAAACAGCACAGGAATGAGGCAAGTGCTAGAGCCAAGAAGAGCAGAGCTAGGATGTAGCTGCAAAGAACATATAGAACTATTTTAAGACTATTCAAGTCCGAGGTTGCCAGTACTGACCAAATGATGAGATATCATAATGGCT
Source organism: Notiomystis cincta (assembly GCA_013398075.1). Taxonomy (NCBI): domain Eukaryota; kingdom Metazoa; phylum Chordata; class Aves; order Passeriformes; family Notiomystidae; genus Notiomystis; species Notiomystis cincta. The sequence continues at coordinate 26,592 of VZRX01015121.1, read as the reverse complement.
GAGTTCATCTTAAATTATACCACCTGCCCTGAATTCAATATTTAGTATTTCAGAGGATCACATCCCACCTTTCCTGAATTCAAAATAGCTCACTGAAGGGGGCAGTTGTTTGCTCTGCTATATTCCTCTCTAGCCATTTGGGGTATCCTGTCACCAGACCTCCTGGGGCCTGCTCTCTTTACCTACCACAAGCCAGTTTACTCCTTCATTACAAATTGTCATTCAAAATAAAAGAGTGGGTGAAGGAGGAAGCAGGATTCACATGCTCTCGGGACTTTTGAATTAGATCCCTTTTCTAGCCTAGAGTTGCCATTATAATCCTTCTCTGTATAGTTGTTGCTGGTATTTGCTCCAGCAGTTGGTTTGTGAACCCACCAAGCAACTCCCTACGTCTTTTGTGTAGCTGCTGCTAAATGAATTTGATCTGTATTTACTTGGAGCTCTTGCAGGTGTTCTCTTCCTGACCTTCAGAAGGGAGCTGATTTCCCACTGTCTTCCTTGACCTAAATTACTGAGAAATTAAAAGGAGAAAGGCTAAGGTCCAGGACCCTGGCTGAGAGATATTAATATGGGGCCTGGAACCCTGCTGCCAAGATGCTCCAGAGGAAATTAATTTTCCAGGACACCACAACTTCAGCCACACACTGCTTTCACTATCAAAAGGAGAGCTCACCTACTACTACAAGGAGTCTGCACAGTGTAGTCATCTAGCCTTTAATTTGTGCATGAAAATTAAATATAGGCTTTAGCCTCATTTATTTCTTGCACAGCTGAAATAGGGGGTAGGGGATGGAATTAGGATTTGAAGAGGGTATAGTGAATTGTATTGGACTGAACTGCAGAGGTTCAAATGGGCTTTTCAGCCAGTCAGGACATGAAGAAAGGATAGTTCACTGTGCAGCAGTGCTGCTAACATGAAAGGTCAGTGACCTTTTGTCATACCTTTGGCATTCATCTCCTAAACCACTGTCTCATTCCTCTAATTTGCTTAGTTGTGTTCAGCCATCCCTTAGGGCTTTCCGAGACGCTGTTCCTGCCCACAGAGAGTCCCAGAGCTGTTCTCTGGGAGCTGACTGCTCTGCACATTACTTAATAATAAAAGGCATTTTCCATTAGGGGGCCCTCAGGCTTGTTGAGATTTATTGCATACAGAGGTGGGCAGCATCTTGAACAGTGGAGAGGCAGCAGATATGGGTTGACTGAAGTCCTCAGCAAGTCACTTAACATCTCATAGATGCTAACCAGCTACCCTACATGTGTCCTGCAGCAAGGGATGGAAATGTTCCAGCCCCTGGAGATCTGGCTTGAACCTGCTTAAAGCATCAACAGAAAATTTTCCGTTTCTTCCTCCACTCACTTTTCTTTCCTTATGAAATCACCACAATTCTCTCTCCCTACATCTCTTCATGTCTCATTTCAACAGTGATAAAAAACCACACTTGCCTTTTGCTTTGGGGTCTTCTTTTTTTATATAAGTGTCCCCTTTCATTCAGGTATCTTCAGTTTTGTTATTTGTTTGGCTATATGTCTATTGTTGCTCTAATTACTGCTCCTTGCCACGTATTTTTTCATTTGCCTTACACCTATGTATTATTTTTGTTTCACAGCTTCCTTTCTCTTCAGTCCTTGTTCCATTTAGCATTCTCATTTTCCTCTGTAGACCCACTCGAAGTAATAAAAGTTGTTTTGATAATAAACTCAGAGGAACATGTTGCACTGTGGTAACACATTAGTCTGACTAGTCATAGCTACAATACACTTTTTTCCTTTGAAGGAGTCCAAGATTTCAAAAAGTTTTGACCCTAGAGGGGACAAAATGTCAACCATTTTAAATGTGTTTCTGAAAACTAAGTACTATATATCCACAATTTTTAAGGGAAGAAATATATGGTGACATGGTTCTGAAATGGGGGATTTCAAGAACATATTCAAGAAATACTTGTTCAAGCAATTCCAAAATGAAACATCAAAACAATTTTAATGAAAATTTTAGATCTCATTTAAAGTGACCTTTTGGAGGAAAACTCCTACAGTAAATGTTACCACCTCCAATTGTGAGCTTTCTAGACAAGCCACTCAAACAGAAATGCCCTTCATATAGTCACTGGGTAAATATGAAAATGGCTAATATCGAGTTTGACACCACAGGAGAATGGCATTATCATGGGCACACACAGCTGCAAAGGCCATCAGTGTTAGACATGAAGTGCAAATGGCACCACTGACTCACCTCTGGCAGAGCCCTGCTGCATCCACTGCAGCACCTGTGCTTCCAGTATGCCCTGGGGTGGGCTCTGACTGGGCTGTGGCACTCAGGCCCCTACAGGAAGGTCACACTGTCCCCACAGGGCACTCACAAGGCAGAGGTCAGGGCTGTGTCCCCACAGTGGCACAGGAAGAGCTGGCAGTGTTGAATGCTCAGTGGATTATGTGGCTAAATAAGGTATCAGTGCTCATGCAACCCATGGGCAGGCACTGAGGACCTGCCCCCCACGCTGCCAGTGATCAGCTTTAGATCAGTTATTAACTCCAGATGCAGGGATTTTGTCTCTGTCTTGCCTTCCAGGGGCCCCACTGTTCACCTCCTACCTTTGTGCCTGCATAGGCAGTGCAGGGAGTCTTCCACAAACTGTGTGTGTAGCAGCATCTGGGAAGTCCTTGAGATAGGGCTCTTTTTATCTAGATTTTGTTTTGGCCCTAGATACAAAGGAAAATTGAATTACTACTAAACAAACAAGCAACATCAAAACCAAGATGACATATAAGGTCTCACTATCCTACTTGTTCCCCAAACTTCCTAGGAGTAGATTATAATAAAAGAAAAATAATTCCTAGGGAAAGTTCAAGTTTCAAGACAAAATTTTAAGTTTTGTGAGTCATTGGCATGGAACAAATGACAAATACAGAGGTAGAACACTTCTATATTTCTGTTTAGCATGACTTTGTTAGAGTGTTATGTCTTACAAGTAAAATCTTTCCTTGCAATTTAAGACCAAACCCTTGAATTTTACAGAAGTGTCATGAAGTAGATTATTTCACACCGCCGTGTCTGAAACATCATCTTTGCTGCAAGATCTGCCTGAGCCTTCCTCTACTAAATCAGCTGATTAATGGATGGAAAAGAATCAAACTAAAATCAACTCCAAGCTGGTGGTGCTTCACTATCACGAAGATCACTTGTGTTCTTTTCACCAAACAGAATAACCTAATAATAATTCTGTCTCCCTTGTAAATATTCTGACTTTATTCAATCTGTTCAAATCTACTATATTTTACAGAAACTTAGAAATGCAGAACACCCAGAACCTTTAAATTTGTAACTGCAACAGTTCCTGGATTTAGAATCCAGGATCCAGCTTTAGAACTGGCTGGCTGATGGCTGGAAAAGGGTGGCCCAAGATATGAGTTGTACCCTAGATTCCAATGAATAAGCTGTGTACTTGCAAATATACTGCTCCACTAGGAAAAGATGCTGTAATTTCTGTGAAATGAAAGTAGGCAGGGAAGAAAGAGCAAAGACAGAGCAAAAAATAGTTAAGTGCTAATACAAAGCCTCACAAATGAGGGCTTCACTTAGAAACTGAATATGATTGTATATAAACATATTTTTCTATTAGTGACCTCTGGAACATGTCAGCACTAAGTGGTGCTGGTGTACAACAAAAGAGGGAGCCCTGTGCTTCTGTAAAATAGGAAGCAAGGCTGTGCTCCCTCTCCATACATCATCAGGAAATAACAGTGTAGAAAGATTGCAACATCTGAGACACAGATATCTGTGCAGGTCTAATCGTTCCTGTCAGAGCTCCCTTAAGGCAGACTTAAATTAACTAATTTGAGGTTCTGAATGATGCAACTTCATGCCCAATCTAACATTGAAAAAGAAGCCCTGATGATGGAGCACTAGCCAGTGATGAGGAAACAAGATTGAATATAGAGTTAGTTCTCCCTAGCAGAGGGGAACAGGCCAGGATGACTGAGATGCAAAGGAACAAAAAGTGCACTTTCATTTTAAGATGATCCCAAATTTCTCAGGTGACCACAGCATGGTCTGCCTAGGAGCTGACAACAACAGGACCTTCACGATCCACTCCCATGCACAACAAACTATGACAGTGTCCAGTCCCTAAAGGTTGTGGAGTGTTCCAAGCATGCAGCACACAAAGCTGTCAGGTAAGGTTGTCACAAATCATTCAGCTCTCAAGCTAGGAAGCTGATGGGAGTTGGCACTGGAAAGAGACCATGATGGTCTGTGGCAGCTTTTCATGAACATGCTTTTCTAAGCTGATACTGAAAGCAACTGCTGTGACAATAAGGATTAGGCAGGCAGCTGATATGTTTGGCATGCATATCTATGCATACCAAGGGTGCTAATGAGGCCCCAACTTTGCTGGAATTGCTGAGGGTCAGAACAGACCTGTTCAAACACACCTTCTTCTCTATCAGCGCCATTAGTGAGGGGAGTCAATAGTTAAAATATCTTGCTACAGACAGTCAAAATCCAGATTAAAGTCTGCATTCAGAAAACCACCAACCACTTGTCTAAGGTGAAGAAGAAAGAAAAAAAAAAAGGCTTAAAAGGCTTTGTATACAAATGGTTCATTTTCTTCTGCATCAGTAGATGGTGCTATTTATATTCTCTCAAAGGTTACTTCTAAGCACAGTGCTTTTATGCCCAGGGGTGAAATCTCTTAAGTGCTTTTTCCACACACCCTTCTTCATCTCCTTAAATTGCCAGACCTTCTTCCCTCTAAAGTGGCTGGACAATAATCACATTAGTGCTCAATGGGTTCAGTCAGGAACTTTAGAATTATCTGTCATGCTAAATAACCAAAGGAGGCAGAGAACATGTAGGATTTCTATGCCTTTCTGGAAGGCTACCACTCAGTAAATACTAATGTGATCCTTCTTTTGTAAGTGCTTCTGAAGGTGTCTCACCAGGCTTCTGTCCATGGCTGTCCTGAGCAGCAGAGTGATACCACCTCTCACAAGTGCTTGTGGGTGCACAGTGTTTACAGCCAGCATATAAAATTGACACGCTGGAGGTGCATGAAAACCACCCTGCACTCTTCTGTAACACTGCTTACTCCTGTTAGGCTACTCAGAATCCTAAACACTGCCAACAGTCACATTCAGATAAAATTTCCAAGTGCAGAATGAGGGAGGGCACATCCTAGGAAAGCAGCACAAATACCATCCCACTTTCTGATATTCAAAACATGTATGATCGATGCAGCAGCAAAACCAGCTGTCCTCATCTCCACAGGTAGGCACAAATTCCCTTTCCTTTCTCTGGAAAGGGAGCATCTGGGCATTTGTTCCACTGTATTCACTGTAACTCAGGCAGGTGATGGAATATGGTCTGTAAATAGACTCAGGCATGACGGAAGAGAATCAATTTCTGGGATAATAGGAAGAAAATAACTCCAAATATACATACACATAAATCAAGGAAGCTGGCACACTTACATAAAAGTGCTATAAATGATGCAGTACTGAGCAGAACTCTGTCCTTCCTGAGTCACCTTTTAAGTCTGTAGACTTCTATAAACAGCATTTGTTTTCTTCACAGCTTCCTTCTGAGGGAAGAGTCTGGCTCTAGAAGTTGATCTAAAGACAATGTGTTGCATGAAATGACATAAATTTATTAAGAATATTGCAAAACACAGCCAGCCCACAACAACAGTTGTAAGACCACAAACCACAAAAAGTGGCACTGACATCACTGAGGTATTTGTCCATGAGTTTCCCCACCAGAGGGAAAACAAACTAATAAACAAAATGAGCCAAAAATTTCACCCCCACCGAAAAAACAAATTCCCCCAAACCTCAAGGGGGTATCTGTAACCTTTACTGCTGCCTTAATGCCAAAGCACACTTGGTCAGGGGGTGTTACTCCTCAGAGGCCTGATTCTTTAAATCTCTGGCACTGAAGGTAACCCACAGGAAATCACACGGAGAAAATTAAGACTTCCTCAAGAATTAGCTTGTCCACAGCTGCTCCCTTTTTAAACACAGAAAAGCTACTCTTTTTTTTGTTTGTTTTTTGTTTGTTGTTACTCTTTTGCCTTTGTGTAGAGCCTGCTCTGTGTCCTTGCAGGAGGCAGAGTATTTCTTAGAGTAGGTCCGGGGAAGAAGGATGTAGTGACAAGACTACATCCTTCAACACTTCCACAGACTTTTTTCACATAAATGGATAAGGTTTATATGTCCATTTCCTGTTGCCCCTGCCCAGGCACAGTCCTTATGTAAGGGCTCAGTTTTGCTCTTGCAGCAGGGCTCCCAAAGATTTCAGGAAGGATGCTGTCCAAGAGCTCCACCACAGAGCTTAGCACCACTATCTGAGGCTCAATGCCTCTGGCTACTTTAATGAAGCATGGCTCACATCCTGGGGCCTTTGTTATCTATCCTTTACTGAAATTATTACAGTTCTGCTCTATGTCTTTCACCCACATATCTTTCTTTATTTGTTACCTTTTTCTCATCTTAAATCTTGCCTTTCTTTTCCCTGCAACTACAACTACAGTTGTCCTTTCCAGTAAGACTCATGATCCCATTCAACCTTTGATGTAACAGAGTCATTGATAAACTAAAGTATCCATAACCCAAGGAATTTCCTGAGAGCAAAGGAATTCAGCTTCAAAATGTGCTGCTGAAAAGCATGCACAGAGACTTTGGAAATTGCTGTCTCAGTCTGCATTTTCACGATTTCTTTCTGAGCTAGAACATTTGCCTTGAGAAAGTGCTGAATATGGCATGAAGATAAATGCAGCTTTGGCACTCAGTGCACTCTGCTTTTTCATTTGTTACTCTAAGGAACAAACCCCAGTATTTTTCTCCTGACAGAAGCCATGTGTCTGATAGCCCAGAAAATCCCTTTCTGTGCCTTAAACACCTCTTTTAGAAATGCCACTCTGCTGTGGTATACTGAATTATGTTCTTGACCTGATGTTTACTGAACATATATATTGGTTTGTTTTCACCCCATGCTCTGCTCTCTCTAGATAGATGTTTTGAACAGAGAAGGGAAGAGGAAATGGTAACCAAAGAGTACAAGAATTTACTGGCACTGGGAAGACTCTAGCTCCTGCTGGGTGCATGGGACAGATACTATTCCTAAAGGTAGAAAGATAAGTAGAGAACAGAGCTGACTTGAAAGAAAGGAGCTTGAAAAGCTCTCCAAATTAACACAGATGTCTGCTGGAAGGATCTGATGCTCTGGCTGCTCAGCTTATCATCATAAGAAAGTCTTTGCACAGGACAGATGGATGTATTTACCATTTTAAAATCCCCTAATTAAATCTTAGTTAGGGTTAATCTAGCAGAAAACTCATTATGCTTGCCAGAAGTCACAGGCATTGGATATAAAGCAACACAGGTATTGATTCCACTCCAGGATAACAAACATCATCTCTGAGCTACAGCAAGGCAGCTGCCAATTAATCAGCAGCCTCAGTGTGCTGGTGAGGGAAGGATATGGCTGATCTGTATAAAATAAACCTGAAGTGAGATAGGATCTCTTTGACCACTAAAGAAACTAGCTGGCTTTAAGAAATGCTGGTTTCATAGGTGACACCTCACTCCCTGGTCAGCATTTTCTAAGTTTAAAAGATTTGCCAGCACTCCCCTCCACCTTCTATTACAAGACACTGGGGACATGCAGCTAAAGGCTCGTGCATGCAGCCAAGCCTCTGCTCTTTCTCCTCTGAAGGCTGTCAGGTCTCTCATCTGAGCCTTACCCAATGGTTTCCCATCACATGCTTCACTGTCATCAGAGCTTTCCGTTGTGAATCAGTGCAGGAGAGACACTCCAGCTCTGCTCTACAGCTAGCCAAGCAAGTCATGTGCTCAAAATGTAGCCTGCCCATAGCAAACTACCAGCTGTTCAGCCCAGGGTGAGTCCCTCACCCACGGCAGGACCAGGATGCTCAAAGCAGCAGGTGTCACATCAGAAAAGCAGAGACATAAAAGGATGGTACTGCAAGTACTGCCAGCCACGCATTAGAGAAATGCCTGATAACAGTGCTCTGCTCCCTCCTTTGCCTTTCCAAACCTGAAATTTAACCACCTAAATCATCTAGATGACATCTTTAAAAACACTGGCATCAAAGTGAGAAGTACAGGTAGTATTTCATAGTTACTTTGTCAGGCTCTCTACAGCCACGGGGAAATATTACTGAGTTGATACATAAGTCATGTTATAAACCACAAGCCTGTTAGGTAGGGAGAAATTGCCTCACTCAGGAATTGTAGAAGTACTAGTACAATGCCCTTCCTTCACACATTTATCTATAAATGCATTAAATCTTCAGATTTCTCTAATGCTAAATTAGACATGAATTAATGCTCTCAGCGAGTCATTGGAGACCTGAACTTGCAAATACAGAAATGCTCAAGAGAAATCTAGAGTCAAGACTGCATATACACCATAGATCTGTTTGCACAAAGAGAAAAAAGTTACTCCAGTGTGTGAAGGAAAGTGTGTGTAATTACCTGCACTCAGCAGAAGCCAGCCTACTTTCCTCATTGGGTATCACCCTTCCATCATGGCTTTAAACAACCTCACAGAGCTGCTGCTGGGTAAGGTGTGCATTCTAAGTCAAGGTTGGGGGTATGATCATGCTCTGTATGGTGCACAGTATTTATTGATTTCACTTTTTGAGGAGTTTTGATACGTTTCAAAGACCAACAGTCCTGTAATAATACCAGGTTTTAAAAAGCACTACAGTACAGATACATTTTTGTATAGCTTGTCTCTGGATTTCATTGCCTAAAATAAGCAGGCACATTAAAATACAGAACTTCATTATATGATAGCAGGGAAAAAATTAGCTTCAAGTCGCAGCATTAGTGTATGAATCATGCACCCAATTATACATTTAACCAGTGACACAGAAAACTTAGTGAGGCCTCAGAGCTTTTTCTTCCCAACTAAAAAAAAAAAAAGAGAAGTTATCAACAGTTTCTTTAAAAGAACCTCCTTAGCCTCCAGTTATGGAGCAAGAAACTCTGGGTTTTGATGTCAACATTGCATGTTTGTTCAACAGTGTTATCAGCACAAACTTTTGATATATAATGGAAGGTAACAGTGGTTAAAAGAAAACCAGTCATGGACATATGGAGAAGATCCCAGCTTTTCTTTGCATGCCACAGTTTTGCTATTGCTACTGAGCTGAGCACCACTCCAGGAAAGCTAGTGCAAAGTGTATCAGAACCTGTCATCTCTCTGTGATCCAGTGACCCTCTGTGAACTCTGTCCCACGATGTAAAGTCACAATTCAAGCACAAAATAAAAGCATTCTATAGGAGAAAGCCAGAATGGTCAACTTTTACCCCGTTTTTTTTTCTCGCCAAGTAGCTGAAAAACCCAGTCTGCGACTGTTCAGCTGAAATGGATAATTGATTTCAAAACTGACAGAAAATAATTTACACTCTTCACTCAATTTTACCATGGTGCTCTAACTCTTAAAAAATGTTTCACTTCAAGTAAAGGGTAGAGCCATGTATGAAAGTGATGCTTGAGTCACAGCAAAGAGGGACAGTTTTAAGTATGCATTTAGTTATGTACTGAGAAGAAAATAAAGCTCTGTGCACAAAGATCAAATACTAACACTATTCTCCTGCTTGTTTCACTTTGCTTTCAAGCTTCAGGCATGCTGGTACTTTTTTTGTTTCCTCACTGAGGTGTGGGTACAACCTCAATCCTCTCTTTTTCTCTCTACCCCCCTATACTACCTAATAACATGCTACCTCTTTATTAGGGAGGTGTAGGAATGGCTTGATCTACCTGCCTCCTCTGCTTGAAGGGAATGCCATCAAGTACCTGAGCTCCATTGGGAAGAATCTTTCTTTTCAGCAGCTGCAGAGCGTGACCTAAGGAGTATTCTATGAACTACATAGCTATGGCACAGTTTCTGCTAAAATGACAGCCAGTTTTCAAGAAGGAAATGTCATTTATTTCTGCAGTGCTCACATAGAGAGATAGCACTGCTGGCTGCTTTGAAGTCTTTCACTTCCTATCTCAGCCACGATGTCTTTGCTCCCCCTGGCCATATCTGGCATGGAGAATGGAACCTACAGAGACGTGCACATCAGTGGTGACGTAGAAGGGTGTGCATTTTATTTTATGCATCAGGTACATCAGTATCTGAACAGAAATCTCTAAATAGCAACCAAATCACACAATTTGCTATCACCTTTAAATATTTAGTAATTTTGTTCTTTAGATTATAAAGACAGAAAATCCACTCATGAAAATATTTCTTCATCCCTGGACAGTGCTACAAATAAAGCAGTGACTAAGCAACACAGCAAGAATTTACTGGCACCAATAATAGCACACAGAGCAACTCATTCCTAATCATCAGTTGTGGAAGTGGGAGCTGCACACACACAATAAAGAAGACAGAAAGTACTCCTGAGGAGAATGTTTCATAAAAGAGAAAAACACCTTTCTTAACCAGTCAAACTCAAAATAAGAGTTATTACAGACAGAACATGAATAGAAAGAACTTTAGTAGCCTAGAGTAGCCTAGATCAATAACCAAAAAACTTGAAGTTATGGGATTATTTTGCTAGTTCAAGGTAGCCACAGCAGAGCTTGTTTAGAGCCTATCAGCAATGCCAGACTTCTGAAAGAATATGGTCTTGTTAACCAGGAAGCTTAGTCAAACGTGCCATGACATTTCTCTAGTTAGAATTTGTCATAGAATCATGGAATGGTTTGGTTTGGAAGGAACATTAAAGACCATCTAGTTCCAACCCAAAACCCTCCCTTTGCAGCTGCAGCATTTATGCATGACAGAGTAAGACCACCCACGATAACTGAAGTGGTCCATGACTGCATTTTTCAGCTATCACACAGAGACAGACGTTCTGTCCATGCACTGCCTCCTTCGTAGAGACACTTTAATCCAAGCCTCTCATGCCCAAAGAAAACTCCTGAAACAGTACCTGCTTTGGCCTCTGAGAAATGCCAAAATGTACATGCCAATGTAGGACAGTCACTTCATGGGCTTTCAACATTTTGTGAGACAAGACAACCATTTTCCATGCACCTGTGTTCTTTCTTTCTTTCTCTAAATGCTAACAGGTCTCTGACAGTTTAAACTACAAGAGAAGCAGCACACGCTTTGCTGTGCCCAAATGTGCTGCTCAACAGGAAGTAGTAAAAAACAGTGTTTTAACAGCCATGAATGTGGCAAGATGAGCACTTTTATCTGCTTACCAGAAACTTTAAATAGATATGCAACCACAACACTGTTAAGCTGAAAGGTTCAGTAGTTACGGGATTCAGTTCAAATTCATTACTCCAATGCATCACTGACCACTTTTTAAGGCTTAGCTTAGCTTCACAGTTATTGTTTCAAATCTTTCTCTTAGCCTACACACACACACACACACTAATTAGATCTAAGCAGTCATTAAGATGCACTGCAGAGATACCTCAGCTTACTGGTAAATACTTGCAATCACAGATTAAGTTGTGGCAGGCTCATACTTTTTTTCATTTCCATGTCACAGTTTCTGACTTGGCAGACGTGCATCACCTGCACTTGACTCCCAGTTCAGTGGCTCTCCTACTGCCCCCTGGCAACTGTGTCATGTGAGGGAAACTGCCCCTCTGGATAAAAAGGCAGGAAGGATTTTAGAGGAGAAAACCAAGTAGTTCAAGTGCTTTCACCTGCACTGTCATGGCAAAGGGAGGTGGGAGCACTCACATATACACCAGAGTCTGACTGCAAACAAAAACCTTCAACAAGACAACCTAGACCAGGTCTCCATGAGATTTTAAAGAGCTCAGAACTTTTCCTGTGCCCAGAAGGACAGGCCAACATGAAGCATGCTGTGATAATACAGCCTTGAAAAAGTGGTGGAAGAGACAGAGTTCAAATGCAGAGACAGCATCCTGAATTACAACAATTCACTACCTGCAATATCAGTCGCTCAGTAGAGCACAGGAGTTGTTCTGCTCAAAGCAAGTGCTATTTTCATTCAGAACTGTGGCTGGGAACACTTTAGTCAAGGTAGAACAAGCTTAACTCAATGCAACACAGAGCACAGACTTCTGACATTCTCTTAGGCATGATGAGGAAGCCCACTATGAAAACTAAAGTGCAGAACAAGAGTCAGCTTCATCACTTCAGCAATGAGTCAGGAGTCAGTTTATTAGCTCAGGCCATAGCAAGGCTCTTAGGCTGTTCACAGTGATTCTCCACGAGGCTTCAGGCCACACGTACATGAGTTTGGGTTTTCTACACTAGCTCCAACAGAGCCACAGAGACATGCTTGTGGTAGTCCCAAGAAACTTTTAAAAGAACAAGCTCAGTATTTTAGGGTCACTATCTCGCTCACAAATTCTTCTTGCACTTGGTCAAAGTTGATAGAGTTGTAAGTTTGCTACCAAGCACAGAGTGGAGCCTGCTGGCTTCACTAGGATGTGTCGCATGAGGAAAAGTTGCAAGGTCAGGCCTTTGGCTGCCCAGGGGAAAATATTTGCCCACACTCTTGTAGAAGTGTGTCAAGAGGTAACAAAATTAATCCTAAAACTGGGTAAATGGCTTTTAGCACTTTAATAGGAAATTCATTCCTCTTGTGGGTATTGAAAAAAAAAAATCACTAGAGATTACATCTCTCTCAGGATACAGTGTCTCTCTGAACAGAAAATAAAATCTAATGAAGTCAGTGGAAAAGCCACACTTTACTTCTGCAGTTTTTGAATGAAGTGGTATCTGTTCTGTTTTCTCTCTGCTGAGTACACAGGGACTACTCTGCTATCTCANCCAAAGCTGCACAAGGATGCAGTGTTAGATTTCAATGGAAATTTCTCAGTGCAGAATCATCAAGATAAGAAATTTTGTCTTTATAGTCCTTGATAACAAGGTTTTGTAGCATTCAGAAAAAAACACCCAGTGGTTTCCCGACAGGAAACCCATGATACTGCTTTTAATAGGAGCCACAATTTCAGGGGCAGTTAATGACATAGCATTCTGCTTAACACTGCTTTTAAGTAAAGTGGTGAATCAAGACAGGCTTGTCTACAATGCACAAATGACCCTAATTAGTTTTTAAATTTTATCACTAAGTGCAAAATTCACTGTAAGAGATAGAAGAGCTCTCTGCAGCATTTGAAGCTAACTTGAAAGGCCTCACTCTTTCTGGCAGCTATTTTAAACCAACCTCTCTCCTTTAGCACTGTTGCTCATTTGTGTTCACTGCACAAGGAGCACCAGGTCTGCACCTGACACTGAAGTAAAGAGTCACATGCTCAGCTTAAAAGAACAGTTCTACTTCTCAATTGTGAGACTAGAACCAGAGCACACTCCACTTCAGCATAAACCCAATTAAAAACATTTCTGCCGTAGTTACTTTGCTCAGAAAATTCTGAAATTTCATTATTGAAATACGTTTCCATTTAAAACAGAAATATAATTTACATCTTGCAGGAATACCTATTGTTTTCAGGACTTCTACTATAAACAGTGTCTCTTACATTCTTTGCAAGGGGATTTCTACTACAACACTTAGTGTAGAAAATGATGCAATTTTTCAAAGAAAGGTTGCAGTTTGACTAGTAATAGAGAAATGCAGGCATTTGAGGCCTGATGGTGTTGTCAGCTATGCAGCTTATTTCACCTTCAGGAAGCCAGAATAAACATGCATTCTGCAGTCTTAGAGAAGCACAACTTGCTGCCAACCTGCTATACATTGCAAAATATATTCATGTACTGTTTGACTCCATTTCAGCACATTCTTACTCCTTCATATACATCTGTGAACATCAGCATTTAGTCCTGCTCCATTTACCTCCTCCAAGAACTTCAGTAGCAAGGGCTATTCCCAGCCAGGTTAGATGTCCACTTGAGACAGACTCTTCTTGAGATAACAGCATCATATGTTTACCAAAGGTCACATAAGTAGTTAGGCAGGCAGAGATACTTTCCTGGAATATGCACCCAGGAATTTATAGCTTGGGGACTTGCAAAAGAGGAGGAAATGCCTTTGTATTCAATACAGGGGATGAAGTAGCATTACTTTATGTATTTTCTTTCTAAATATAGCCATGATTTGTCCTTGTCTCTATTATCCTGAATAACAGCACTTTAAGCAGACTACTGGCTCCCTAAGTTTTTTTAATGTACCACTGATACAAAGGAAAGAAAAAAAAGAAGCCTCATATTCACAATGGATTTTAGTGCCTGAAGCGAATATTTTCTTGTTATCTAACAGAGCTTTCTGTCTCTTGCAGGTTGCCCAAAATAGCATACCAAGTTCACATTTATTCCAACAGACTTTGCTTTTGCAGCCACTCAAAGCTGATATAGTACAGCAATGATTTGCTCTTGGAGAGCAGATTTATTAACACACCAGCAGGACTACAAACCCAGAAATCCCCTGCTGCATTCTCAGTATTCACCTTTCCATTATGCTCCTAATTATCTCCAAAGGAGTTTACTTTTTGTAAGCTTCTTGTACAGGCTGATAAGCATTTTATTCTGAATCCTCTGCAGGTCTCAGATTTACTCCTCATGATATTAGCTGAGAAACTAAGCAACTGTCTTCGTTTTCACAATGCACATCTTCCACCCTCTCTCAGTTCAGTGTCCTTTTATAAGAATTCCCACCATTTTGAGTATTTTCAGATTAATTCCTCCTGCTCTATTCACTTCGTTATGATAAAGCTCTGAGTAGTTAAGAGTCTGTATCACCCTTAGACTTGAATGGAAGGATATATTATATTAATCAAGACTAATCTGTTCCTTCATGTTCAAATAAGATGCTAATCCAGTAAATTATTTCTTAAGCATTGATCTAAGGCAGTTAGTACAAAAATAATATTCCAGAGTATTAGGCATCCCAAGTAAACACCGAGCTCAGAGGACATTTTCTCACATTAGAGTCCTGAAGAGCAGAGCTTTACATTGCTCCTTAGGCTACACTGAGAGCCATTTCAGTTTATGTACTCCAAAGAGACAAACGTGGTCATGTGATTCACTTATTTTTCTTAAGAAACCCTTCCTACTTCTACATTATGCATGGTAGGAAATAAGACTCTGCTCTGAAGAAAAACCCCCAAATCCAAACTATACCTAAAACATCAGAAGTTAACAGAAGGTTTCTTTGACAGTGCTCAGCGTGCAAGCTTTCTCTGGAAGAAGCCGCTCCGATTCTGAGAATAAAGTGGCTTCTCTACGTAAACACAGACATGTTGCATTAAATTTTAAAGACAAATACACACAGTAAGCCACATGCTGATTTATCCTTTCTTTCCCCAGCTGTACTGGATTGTGGCCCCAGATTCATAAACTCTAAAGACTGGAGGAATGACATTTTGTTATTCTAACCTGTCTTGCACAAGCTGGCAGTGTTATACTTCCTTCATCATGCCTCTGAATCCTGTTGTCGCTAAACTGTAGGCTCTCAGCAATGGATTTTCAGACTTGGCTTAGATACTTCAAGAGAGGAAGAGTCACATAGCACCCCTAGGTAAAATAGTTTTGTAATTTAGTTTAAGGAGTATATAAATACTTCTGTTGAATTAAACATATATTAAACTCAAAAAGACTTAGAGTATGGGTCTCATATGAATATTACAAAAGTAAGTTTGTATCACATAAATGAAACTAATGGTCCTGTACATGTTCTTCTGAGGCAAGACAGGTGGATAATAAATGCAAGGGTACACATAAATACTTTAATTCTCTCTCAGAGGCAAACACTGAAGGAGAATGTGAGTTTGCATGTAAAAGCTGAACCACATTTCCTGTTTGTAAGAAAGGAGGTGAAAAAAAGAGGCTGGAGGGATTTGAGATGGACGGCAACCCTAAAGACAGGATCATGCCGCCAGGTTTGAAATAAAAGAACATCCAACATCTGCCAACATAACTTGATTTCCTGTTGGATAAGGGAGAGGGGAATATTCCTAGAAAGAACAAAACCAGGTAAGCCTTATCTTTTAAACTTGCAAATGTAGGAGCAGTAGCACCACGCTGTAGTCGATTAGCAGTCTTCCAAGAAGGTGTCTCAGGCTGCTAAACCTTCATTAATTAAGGTTTGGTAATGAAGACTAAGCACTGGCATTAGTTTTATGCTGAAAATACTGTGCTGTGGGCCTTCTTATTTTACAATGTGCTGTTTCCCTTCTGAAGTATGAAGTTGATATCTTACAAAGCAATTAGTTGTGCACTAATTAATTGCAGTTTAAGGAATATTTTCCGAGAATTAACACTGTATTAAAAGCTCACACAGGTGGAAGCATTTTTAATGCTAATTTAACATTCATCAGTCTCTTAATGGGTTTCTTTTTCTAAGGGCCATTGGTACAAAATATTATTTATATCAACATTTAATTGGAAGGGAGGAGGAAAGACAGTTTTATCTCATCTTTAACAAATTTGTAGACAAAAACAAGAGGAAAGAAAGGAAAGAAACCATTTTGTGCTTCAGATCGTCACCATAAATCTGGTAGCAATTAAACTCCCTCTGTGGATAATGTGTTGATACCACAGATGGCATGTCCAGCTAGATTGTCCTCACCTCATCTTCCTTTTCAGTACAAAACCCTGGTAGAAGTATGCTATTTCCCTGTTATCCTTTGTGATGGATTCTCTAAACAAAATACATCAGAGCAAGGAGGAACAAAATATAGCACTTCTGCTACCTATTCTTGTGTTGCTAAGAGGAAAAATATCCAATATGAATTGTTAAATCTGGCTCCACTCCCCTCAGGAAAGTATGGTCTTATGTCCACTCCTTTGAGTTGCAGAAATTAATCCAGGAAAGATTAGAATGTTTTGGAGGATTTTGGTCTTTTTGGTTGTGGTTTTTTTTTGCTTCGTTTCCCTCACAGCCCTCCAGTGACAGTATAATGAACCCCATAAAGAGAAAACCTAAGAACAAATAACCAAATATCTATTTATTCCCATCTCATCTCTGTTGGTGGAGAAAGTTGTCAGTAGATTTTTAAAGAGAAAAAGCACAACTAACTACATATTTAGAAGGTCTTTTGTTTGCTCATATTTTATAGTGTGAATATGGTACCTTCAGTTTATAGCAGTGTAAAATATACTAAGAGGTGGTGAGTAACCCCATCCCTAAAGTCTGAAGGGTAAAAGCAATATCCAAATGAAGTAACTTACCTAAGATAGATGTCCTGCTTGGATGCTACTCCAAGTTTAACCTGGTTTTCAAACAGAAATGGAAGAACAGCAGCATAAGAATTTATCATTGATACTAGAGAGAGTCTGATATTAGTTAATTAAAGTACTGTCATCTTTATAAATATTAAATATACCACATCTTCACTCAAGCATCTCAAAATCTTTGAACAATATAATAAGAATTGTTGTCCCTCTCATGAAACCTTTGGGTTTATAATGAACTTTTTCTTTTCACAGAGGAGCATATTACTTTAAGAATACGTCAATATTATTTCTTGTAATGAACTACTACCACCCTTAAGTTTTCCTATCACAGAAAACTGTGATGGAACTTGAGCTTCTTGTATTATAGTCATAGTGTACAATTCCCAAGGGGCCTAATTATTCCATATGACTTTTTTTCCAAAAGATATAACAAATGTTTTTAAAATATTCAGTTTGATGGCTTGAATGCCCCTGAATACAGTGTTGTGGGTTCTTTGGACTAAGTATATAATGTGTAAAAAAGAATAATCTCCATTTGAGAATAGATTACTTGAATGAGAATTAAAATTAGAGAATATTAAAAAAGACACCATTGCAAAATGGAATTATTAGTCTAATAGATTTTGTGTTTATTTCTCACTCACCATCTACAGTCTCCTTATCTTATTTTTGTCTTTAGCACAACTTGTTAACTATGAGAACTTGCATCTGCTATTGCACATTTAGGGAGAGCAGCGTAGTTATCTGTGGAGACAAATTGTTCTTCACACAGTCAGTCAGCTTTTCTTCTAATAGTGCTGCTGTCAAAGTAGTTAATAGCAAAATAATGCAGTTATAAATGGAAGCAGCGTATTGAAAACACCTATAAGAGAAAGAAGACATGGGAAAGATCTGGGAGTTGCATATCTGTAAAGCTACAATATAAAATTGAAATTTCTCATATTTTATATCTGGGCAATAAGATTAGCTTGAAAGTGATGTTAGAATGACATAGAGCTCTCAGAACAGCACCAGTACATCCCTCATCGAGGTGTGTACTATGGTTTTATAGGTTAAGTAAAAATTGCTGGTTTTTCTCCCATATAAGTAGTGTTGTCTGACAAACAAACAGCTAGTATTGCAAAAACAAACAAACAAAAATATCCTGAAGTCACACATATGTTTGTATACATTCTACCGAAACACAAACAGATGTTTAAGTCAGCATTGTGGAAAATAAATTTAAAAATAAACTAAGTAGTGTTTATCCAGGAAGAACTGTAAATATTGTTTTCTTAATCTACCCACACCCATGAAATTTCCTAAATTATGCTTAAGAAAGAACTATAGACTGTGAGATTTAAAAGATTGGTGAGTTTTATGAGAAACCCAAGTTTCATATTTTTTTCCTAGAATGTTTGTAAAGTTCTTGAGAAGTCGGATTGCTCAAATATTATAGAACTTAAACTTGAAAACTAAAAAGAAAAAAAATTTATGCAACCTTTACTATTTTCCAGATAGTAATTTCAATTTAAATCAAAAGCTGAAACAGGAAAATAATACTTGCCCACAGAAATGGGTCAGTTAAGGGCTGAAAATAGTCAAATTGAAACTAAGAGTTTTCCTTCTACTCTGGAAACACCAAGGAAAAATTGGATTCCTGAATCAGAGAGATAAATGACAACACAGTATTGAAGAAAAAGGGATGACTTTAGATCGTAGCTGTACTTTAGGTACCTGCTCACTCATTTTATTCTAATGGATCACAGTGTTGTGAGACTTCAAATTTCTTGTCCTGGACAGCCTTGTAGTTTTGGACAGTTTGCATGGGATGTGACAAATTGCACAGTAACCAGGTTCCAAAGACTGGTGATTCTTGATGTAGCCTGATAACATCTCAGTCTAGGATCTCCCATTGTTTTAATTCCTTCCCTGAAAAACTGGAATGATGCTGCTTCACAGAGGTGTTGTCTCTCCCCATGAATGTCTGTATCTCATTGCAAAAAAACGTGCCTTTCAACATGAAAAGGAGTATTGCAGTGATAAAGAACTCTCAATCACTTTTGGGAGAACTGGAGTGGTAGAAAGGAAAGGAAACGGGATGTTTAGTTTGAAAAGAAGGATAAATGGTGACTGAAAGTATCACGTGCAAAAGGAGAAGTTAAAATTAGAAAACTACAGTTTATTTCCTTTGTTTAATTCCTTTTAAAAGGAGAATTCTGATCAGGAAAGAAACCTGCATCCCAGAAGCCCAGGTGATTTGCGATTTTTTACTACCAGGGTTTATCTTATCTTGTCATTATAAAAGCATCTGGGGGTTGGAGTACAACAAAATGAAAAGAACTTTGGCAACACCATCACAACGAGGGGACAAAACCTGTAGGAAAGTTTTAGGCTGGAGCTGGTCAGTCAAGGAACAAAGCCCTGTCTTCTCAGCAGGAGCAAATGCATTGCCACCCCTCCTGGCCAGCAACATGGAAAAGTGCATTCCTGTACTCCTTTACCTCAGCTTTACTTAAGAAACAAACGAAATGTCAGCTTCCTGAGGGAATCCAGATATGTCAAAAACAACAAAGTGCATTAAGGATCATCCAATCCAGCCCCTTGACTGCTCTGCTCCAGCCACACCTTTTTGATGCAGTATTAGAGGAGCTCATTAGCTTTGGGCACCAGGCTTTATTGCAAACACTCCAAATCTCGGAGAACACGAAACAGGCCTCTGGGGAAAGCGAAGAATCAAGCTGCAAGCTCCTTTCACTCATTTATTTGGCTCAGGGTTTCTGTCAAGGAAGGCTTTCACAGGCCATTCCCAACAATGCTGATAATTTTGGCCACTAGACAGCCACAAAAAGGCTATTTTCTTCAGCATGGTCTGTGATGGAAAATTTGTATGAGCCAGGTTTATCAAAGAATTAATTAAATGAAAAAACAGATTACATGCAGCGGGGTTCTTTCCTGTCTTTCTTATTGCAAGGAGAGGAAAGTTTAGAGCAAAAGGAGACTTGGTTCAAATACTTTTACCAAGTAATTTTCCAGGATCTGTTTGAATTTTTCTCTGCAGTAATACTGGGGCTTCACTGGTTCCCAGTTGATCCTTATCCTTTATCATCACTTCCTTTGGTTTCTCAGGCAAGAAAATGAGTACAAGTAAGTGGTTTTAATAGCTGGAAAACAATACAAGAAAATATAACCAAATTTTGACATTTTTTCAGGGACTGTTAAAATGTTACAGTTTTAGCTATTGTTCAGAGACACATCCAGTGATTTTGTTTTGATGGAATTCAGAACTACTTTAATTCAGAACTCTAGAATTTTGCCAAGAATTTACTGAATTTACTGCAAATACTAAGTTAAAGACTTAAGTAACAGACTATAATGCCAAATATAATTTCAAAATTATCCAGTAAAATTACTTTTTTCTTTATTAATTTCTGATTTTTACTGCATCTTACAGGCAAACCAACAGCCTAATCTTTGGCTGAATTCCTATGAAACAGTATTTCTGCTAACAGTTTATTAAAATTGCTTTCTTATTACTTAGCATCTGGTTTTGATATTAATTATTTAACTTGTATAGCAATACTGTCAGAGAGTAAACAATAGAATAGTTTTGATTACAGAAAACAAAAATCAACCAAGCACAAAAATACAGTAAAACTCTTAGACAACACAAACGGTGAAATGATTTTCTTTCAGTTACAGGAATGGACTGCCATTTTTCTATCTGGGGAGTTTTGGCCTTCCTGAGTTTGGCTCTGCTTGTTTCATTGACACTGAATATTTCACACTGTATGAAAAAGAAGCAAGGTGAGTAATGTCTCTGTAAGGAATGGAGTTTCAATGTTTAAAGCCATTACTGCTCAGAGATAGCAAGTTGACAAATTGATTCTTCTGAATCTTAAAGCTATCTTTTGGCAAGAATTTCACTAGAGAGAATACCAACAGAACAAGAAGAATTTAGTTCTGCCTAAGTTTTTAGTTTAAAAGTATATTTTTAGTACCTGCAATTTCCTTTCCTAGGAAATACAATTTTCCTATAATTGGCAATTATTTATACTTCCATTTAAAAATTATTTTAAGTATTCACATTGATACAAAATACATTTGAGACAATTTTCTCCTCCCTAAATTCCTGAATGGTCTTTTGAATTTCAGATTTCATACCTTATCAGTGTATTTTGGAAAAACATTCTAATTGCTTTTCATAATGGGATTCTACTGTATTTCTTAAACCAATGTGTCTCTCATATGACTACAGTCCTACTCTGGTTCTGGTTGAAATTAACTTTTAATTTTTTGACAGGCCATGCCAGTGCAACCTCTCTTATGCACGCAGTTCTATGGTTAGGAAGTTGTACAATCCTCACCATTCCCTCTACACAGGGAAAACTGCACCTGTGCTGTACATGTAGGGGTAGGCAGGCCAACACTGGTGACTTCAACCAGGCTAAATACACCTTTGTATATAATCTACATAAACAGAAGGCCTTTGCCTATAAACTGAACTCACCAAGGATTAGAGAATCACATAATCACAGGATATAAAGAGAGTTGCTGAAGTGTTTTGGCATGGGTGTGGGTTGAGCTTTGTGGTTAATTTTGTGTTTTAGAGCTACTAGGCAGATATCTCTATGAGGAAAAATCCAAGTCATTTACAAAACTAACCTGACCAAGGTTTAGGTCAGAGCGGCTGATGCTGCGTTGCTCATGGAATTGGAGCTTACTGTGGTAAATTCTGGAGTCCTGGAGCAGAGTTTAGAAAGTCAGGCATTCCTGAATTATTAATCAAGCTCTAGCAAGCAATCTCTTTGTAGCCACTGCCTCTCTGCTTCAGTTTCTTCATCTGTGTGGATCACAGGAGCTCTTTTTCAGACATACATGCAGAACTATTAAAATAAATAAACCCTTTGTAATATAAACACACGATTCACCTCCCCAGACAGAGAAAATCTGAGAGAAAAAGATGAGGGAGAAGCAAAAGGTGGAGGAAATCAGGAATTAATCACATGGGTCACAATACATTTTGTGGGTACTGTAAACTAGACTTTGCAGCCACAGCACAGAGCCATAACAGAAACATTTTTTGTATTTGACAGAATTATTTGAGAAAAGTAGAGGGACACCTGAAGGTCCTGAGAGCCAGAGCTTTCAACTGTATTTTCTAAAACAAAAATCAAAAGTATGCCTGTTGAGAGAATTATCTGAAGTGCTCCAAAAATTGCACATTTCATTTTCTCTTAATTTTGTTTTAAAACAAATTTT
This sequence comes from Notiomystis cincta, assembly GCA_013398075.1. Lineage (NCBI taxonomy): Eukaryota > Metazoa > Chordata > Aves > Passeriformes > Notiomystidae > Notiomystis > Notiomystis cincta. The sequence continues at coordinate 4,210 of VZRX01015121.1, read as the reverse complement.
CCAGCTAAAATGCATCGAGACTACGAAGAGAACAATCCAAGGTAAGTTGTATTAAAAAGTTTCTTTCTGGTAAGGGTAAAATAAGCAACAAATAATGACAGATGGCTTTGGAGGGATGGCATAGAAGAAAATTCAGTATCTCATGCAGTCTGCCTGGAAATGTTGATTATGGAAAAAAGTTTTCAAAAAAACACAGGAAAACAATTCATGTGGGAGATACATCCTCCAGTCATTTTATCAACAATGAAATAATTGCATGCTAATACTATAATTTTATCTGAAAGTGCAAGATATTGAATTAAAGCACCATTACCTATCACTTAATAATTCCATAATAATTTAACAGAACTCTCAGCTCTCACAAAACAGTGACAAATTATAGTCTGATAGTTAATACTTGTGGAGCAATAATTTACATGTATTTACATTTCATAACCATCTTTTACACATGGCATCCAAAAGCAATAAAACAGTCTGTTTACAACTGCAGGATACCTCATGATCTGTTACACAAATCTGTTTCAAAGCTCTCTCTTATGCCGTACAGAAAAAAACCCAAACCAAACCCAAACTTTAGAAAATAGAGGTGGATAGTCTCATCTCACCCCAAGTATAAAAGGCCCTTAAAATAAAAATACAAAAGCCTGCACCTGTTACCCAAAATCAATTCTCAATTACAAATTTTCTTGAAGTTGGGAAGTCTCTATTTGTCTATTACTGCCTGTTCAGATGAAAACCACCCCTGAATGTGGTGTTAGAGCACGACTTCACCCCCTTGATGAGAGACAATATAAGGATTCAATAGAAAGGTTACCCTGAGCTTCCCAATAACAATTCCCATTTTACAAACCCACTTAGAAACATTCTCAAGTACCACCAGGTAATGAAAACACACCATTAAAAATCTAAAGCTGAACTTGGCTTTGGTCTTCTCTGTGTTGACATAAGTATTTTAGTTGAATCAAGAGGGGACCTTGAAAGAACATCACCCCAAAAGACACATATGGTGCTTTTGTTTGTATTGCAGAGTGGTCTCAGTGGACATGAATTGGGTTCCTTTCAGTGATCATTAATATTTCTTTACCCACATCAAACCATAGTTTGAGATTAGCTTTGTGCTTAACAAAGTTACAGAAAAGTTCAATCCTGGGCTAGGTAACAAATCTCTCCTGAGAATGCCCACATTGCCATTTATGCCCCTTCCAATATTTTTGTTTATAACATCACAAACAATCTGCTATATAAACCATCTGCATATTGCTATGTGTGCATAAAACAATTACTAAAATAGAGTATTGGGGTGCTAAATAAAGCATATTATGTGAATTAAAAGTATTTTTCCATTCCCCTTGTAGCTATGATGGCTATCACACAGAAGATTATCCAGTTTATGGCAATCTCAATCAAGATATTTTAGGTGAGCTTCATTTTAGGAACATGTATCTATTCAGTGGTTATAAAATGTATGATTAAAAACTGACTGATTTACATATTTTGCATTTCTTAAATGGCAAACTTGAGAATCTACATCTTTTCAACTATTGATATCATTAAAATTATTAAAAGATACTTGGGATAGAAATGCAAACCTTCACACTGCACTACTATTTCTAAGAACATAGTGAATTTGATTTTTTACAGTCCATATGGGCCTGTTCAGCCAAGTGTCTCAAAACAAAGAGCTTGTCTAAATGTATAGCTACACTAATTGAAATAACAGCTTGACCCATGCCCACTAAAGCAATCTAAAACACATATTACTCACAGTCCAAGGTCAGTACTCCCACAGAAGGAGGCAGAAGCAGACACATATGAGTTCCCTGCTCTGGCTATCCACAGATCACCAGCAACACTGACAAATGTGCTGAAGCCCAGCAGCTGAATGGTGGGCAGAGAGCTCTGCTTGGCTTTACTGTGCTCAAGTTAACAATCCTTGGTAGAGAGACACCACATTAAAGGCTGCAACATCATATAATTGCAGCTAGAGCTAGGTGTGTGCTGAGGGTTTGTCTCTTGAAGCCCTTATAGAGTCACAGCAGTATTTAAGTAACACATTAAGAGAACACAGCTTTTTCTGTGAGCCTTGATTGGGGTCAAGCAAAACTAAAACACTTGAACTGCAGAGAAAAAAAAAAGCCAAACAAACCCGACTTTTTCATACACAATTTGCATAAATTTAATCAAGTCAACACTCAAATGCATTAACATTTTAAAAGTTTGAAAACTGTAAGGAAGGAATCTGTTTTACTGGTGGCTAAAATGAGGTATAAAGTGAGAAAATAATTAGAACCAAATTTACAGAAAACTGAAGTAGACTCACAAATAGAATTTAATCATCAACTGCTGCAACTCACTTCTTTCTCAGCCAAAAAACTGGCTGCCTATGCTGAAAAATACATCTCTATGTGACTACCTCTTAGTTGCAAGAAGTCCTCCCAGCACTCTAAAATGATGCCTACTTAGTGAATAATGAGAAACCTCCCCTTCATATGAACAGAAAATGATTTTAATTTTCACAGTATGTGTGTCTGAATTTCTTAGTTATTTCCATCTCTATAATTAGAGGGAGAGATCTGTGTGTGATTTCAAAACAAACACAAACATCCTACCAAACAAAACTGGGGGGAGTGCACTCTCTAACAGAGAGGATCTGTTGATCTGATCTTTTGAGACTCAGTAGCATGTCTTAATAAAAAGATTTTTCTACTTTGATAAATTACAGAAGAATGTTGTTACGAGCAGATGAAGTCCCAGCCTCAAAGACCAGTTAACCAGCTACAGGTATCTTTAATTTTAGTTATGATTTCTGAATTAGGGCAACATGGTCTGTCTCAGAGTTCCTTTATTTATCCTATGACAATATATATCAAATATCTCCACACTCTCACAAAAATTGCCATGCATTTTTGTCTCAGTTCATCAAGGTATTTCAGTACAAACTTGACCCTCCCTTCAATCTCAGTCATTAATAAGGAAGCATAATTATAGATAGTTCAGTTCTATGCATACAGCATGATAAAGCTCAGCCACAGGCATGCAGATCACCTGGAATTAAATCTGCATCCATGGCCACGGATTAAAAAAATTAATTTTATTTGGTTTAGTTATCAATCAAGTGAAAACAAGCTGCATCACATGATACTCATGAGTTTGACTGGCTCTCTCCTGTCCAGTGCAAAACCTATATGCCTTAACCAGTGAAAGATTTTTTTCTATTGATTTGTACTTTGTTGAGATTCCTGTATGCCTAAAAGCATGCAAGCTTCAAATGAAATTTGCCTGTAATTGATGTATTCCTAGCATCATTTCCCTGAGTTGACTGCCACATATTTCATAAGGACCAATTTTCAGACTCTCTCACAGGGTATTTCCAGCAGGTAAAGAACATCTTTTTTAATCTAGACATTCCAATGTCAGTAGTCATTGATGGTCTGGCTTGAAAAGCACAAAAAACCAGGGGAAAGACAGAAAAAGCATACCTTTTGCACTGGAAATGAGATTGTATATACAGACAAGAACCATCCATCTTTGGTTTCTGCACAAAGCCTATTAATAATGTTGCTAATAACTGGATTCTAACTAAATAATAAAGTGAGAAGAAAACCAGATCAAATAATGTCTTGCATCCCAAAGAACCTGGACTGATTGCATAATCTTCTCTCCTTCCCACAGCAAATCTTTCCAATGACACCTTGATGAATTTTTCCATATTGCCACTATGAGTCCTTTACCATTAGGTTATATTGATCTGTTTTCCATTCTCCCACAGTTTAATATAATTTGTACCTTTAATGAGTTGTTTTATAGATAGTTTAGTCAAACCTCAGGCAGAATTATGATTAGAGTGTAGACATACTTGAAGTCTTAAATATAAATTTAAAGCAAGGACAACTACTGAACGTTAAAGTGAATTTTCTTTTAGGTGGAGTCTGCCAATCAGATGTGCTATGCCTCACTTGATCACAGTGCCAAGGGAAAATGCAGGAAACCAAGGAGAAAGAAAGATCCTTCATTAGAGGAAGATGAAGAAGAAAGATCATCTAATGCCATGGTGGCTTCCAAAGTTAGCATTTACCTCAACAGTGAGCAGCTGGCTGCCGAAAACACAGCACAAGTAGAAGCCATTCATGATGATCCCATCAGATTAATGGGCTTAATTCATAATGCACGAGGAGAGAACTGAATATGTCATTGTCCTGGGTTGCATTGT